>DWMZ01000765.1:0-19666 GCA_018249855.1 Eueides tales michaeli
ATATATATATATATATATATATATATATATATATATATATATATATATATATATATATATATATATATATATATATATATATATATATATATATATATATATATATATATATATATATATTTAAGAGGAATAACTCACTGATTAATTGATATACTTTAACTAATGTTATTTAAATGACTAATATAAGATCGTTAGTTGATTTATCAAGAATGATAACGATCGAAATTACCGCAGAAATGTTTCTAACGGTAAAAATTGAAGTGACATTAAATTATTAAAAATATTACCTTATTTTAGCTACATACAACTAATTAGTGTCTGTCGTGGCACAGGGGCAAGCGACTGTAAAAGCTGGGTGGTGGGTTTGATACCCACTTGAGGAAATAAAATATTTTCATTTGATCACTTTTGAGTTTCATCACTCATCGCGCAATGCCTAAAAATCAACGAAATGTGGGGAACGGAGTGCCGTTACTCTATTTATCAAGTTTTGTCTTCCTACCCTGCAACGTTCGGGAAACAGCGTGAAACTAAAATAATCTAAATATACAATGCCTCAAATTTGGCGGAAAGTGGGGAACGGAAGTGGAACGGAGTGTCTTAACACTAGGTTCCCGGGTTCCCTCTGCCTACCCTACCTTGTGCGTGATACAGTGTGAAGCTAAAAAAAAGTATAATAATATTATATACATATATTAAAAAGGCAGGTTTGACAAAATTTCTTTTTCAATGTATGTTATTATTAAAAAAAACTCGATTAGACGTTCATCGAACTGCGCATTTAATTGGTTATATAAAAAATATACGAAAAAAGTACCAGAGGTCAATGTAATCAAATTAATTCTAGTAAACTTTGTTTATTTTGTGATTTTGTTTTTAGCTTCACGCTGTATAGACAGAGGGAATTTGGAAAGCCAGTGTTAAGACACTCCATTCTGTTTTTACCAGAAAGGAGAAATTGAAGTATTAATTATTTTATTTAAAAATATTAAATATTTTATTTCTTCTAGTGGAAATTGAACCCACAACCTGTCGCATTCACATTCACACGATTGTGTCCCTGCTCCACGTCTGGCCTCGATCATATAATATTATTTGCTTTATTATTTATTATAAGGTTTATGTAATAGAAAACCTGTTGAGGATGGGACCAAGGTAAGAACTTAGTATAATGTAATCGATACAAAATATTAAGAATATTTAAATAGATTTGATGCCCTTGTTGCAATGTTGTTACCTGCATACCTATATCTATATATAAAAATGTTAAAAAATATAAGTACGGTGTAGAGTTACGTCACGTTACGTTATGTTACTTCGTTAATTTTCCGTTTTTGTAAGTTTACATATTATATATATAGTACGCATGAATCAGGACAGAGGGAACCTGGGAACCTAATGTTAAGACACTAAGTTTCCATTAAGATATTTTCGTTGCCAATTACGTTGAGAAAAATTAACAACTTTGATTTGGAATTTAAAATAGACAATTCCTTTAAAACGACTACTATTATATCTTATTGTTTATGTAAATAACTATGTTTTATATCGCAAGCTATTTTTTTTTAAAAACGGTGTATCCCGCACGAGGCAGGGTAGGCAGAGGGAACCCGGGAACCTAGAATATAGTATATAAAGACACTCCGTTCCACTTCCGTTTCCTACTTTCCGCCGAATTTGAGGCATTGCGTGTTGAGTGGCGGAACTCAACGCCGTGGTTTGCCTTATTATCACAGCGAAAAAATGCAACATTAAATATTTAAATTGAAAATATTAAATATTTCATTTACTCGACTGGGGATCGAACCCACAACCTGTCGGTTACAACCACACGCTTGTGCCGCTACGCCACGACAGGCCTCATTGTATTAATAACTCATATTAAGTCATTTTAACCTTTATTATACGGCAGACCTTGTTTTTTTTTATATTTTATTGTTTTTTACAACGCCATATATAAACTGCCAAACGCGTTTCGATATTCATATTAATAAACTAAATTTACTGATTGATATCTTTCTCATTAACATTTATTAATTATTCTCATCTATGATGAGGAGGATATTGAATTTTTAATCTGTTTTAAAAGAATATAACATTTTTTTTTTCATCTTGGTGTTGTGTCAATTAATTTCAACTAAGAATGGAGAATGGAAGCACCACTCTCCATTTTCCGATAAGTGATGTAGGCATTGTGTGTTGAATATCAGTTAATGCCGCAACTTCACTTAATATTTATATTTTATTATTTTTTTGGATTATCGATATATGAAAAACGTATTTAAACATCACTAGACAAAAGAAAATTTGGCAAGTTTCTGCAAATTGTTGAATCAACATAATTTGTTATTGGCCTAAAAGTATATGATATGTATAGAATTTATGTAGATATTGGTACAGTGGAAAAGCCTGCGGCTGTTGACGCAATGGTTTTAGATTCAAATCCGATTTGAGGAAAATAATACTATTTAAAAAAAAAATTGCTCTCTCTCTGTTAACATTGAGTACCGCTTTTCAATTCAATTCAATTGTTCCTAAGATTAGTTTGTTCGCGGGGCATAAGCTCGTGACTGTAAACGACAAGTGCAGCAAGAAGTAAAATATTTAATATTTTCATTTCTATTTTTCATTTCAATATCCGCTATAGTAAACAAAGCAAAGCGTGGCGTTGAATTTCGCCACTCAACACGCAGTGTCTCGAATTCGGCGGAAAGTTGGAAATAGAACAGAGTATTTAAACACTAGGTTCCCAAGTTCCCCCTGCATACTCTGCCATATGCGGGATACAGAGTGAAACTGAAAAAAAAAACGATCTATATATCTATATAATTTTAAGCAAAAAAATTGTCCATAAACAATAATAATGTAGTAAATAACGTCGAAGCGAAGTAACAAACTTTATAATTTACAAAACCTTTCAGCTCTTGTTTTAAACAAATATGTCAAAACTTTACATAAAGTTACGGTTCTAATTTTCCTGTGACAGGAGAGTAATGGGCTCGATGATATACTATACATACTTTTTTCAGCTTCACTATATATGGCATGGTAGGGTAGGCAGTGGGAACTTGGGAACCCAGTGTTCCTAGTGGGAACCTAGTGTTAAGATACTCAATTTCTACGAAGATACTTTCGTTCATCCCATTTTACCGAATTTGAGGTAGTGCGAGTTAAGTAAAAGTCAGCCACATCAAAATACAACGTATTTTATATATATAGTCTTTTTTTTGTTGATGCCTATGGCGCAGGGAAACGGAGCGTGTGACGCGACAGATTCAAATTCTGCGAAAAGTGGAGCACTGAAAGGAGTGTTTCAACACTAAATTCTCAAGTTCTCTCTGCCTACCCTACCAAGTGCGGGATACAGCGTGAAACTTAAAAAAAATATCGCATTTTGTTAAGAAACAGTATACAAAACATAGTAAAATGCATTCTTAACACGCATTTCAAATTTTTATTTAGAAATTGATAAATTGTATGTAGAGGTATGTATGTACGCTATAATTGTTATCAGAGCGTGATAGATGCCGTCACGCATACTCAAGTAAAGTATGAAATTACGATTGGTGATTACTTTACTATTGGTACTATAGTAAATACTTGCACTTGCGATGAGTGTAGGTTCATTTCCGTTTCCAGTTTTTTTCCGCCTTTAAACACTCAGTTTATCTTAAGATTGGGCGGTGTAAATGAAATGTTTTTTTTTTACTAGGTTCTTCCCGATCTAACCCGCTTTTTGCGTGTTACAGCGTGAAGCTACGCTAAGCTATTTTAATATTATAAAAATGTGAATGTGTGCTTGTTACGTTTTCACGCTAAAACATCTTACCGATTATCATGAAACTTTGTACACTTATTTTTAACGGCATTAAAAAGCACATAGAATGCTTTTTTAAGAAGAATACAATTATAGACAAAAATGGCTCGTTCATTTTTTATATAAAGTAAAAAAAATATGTAGTTCGAGCGGGCGAAGCCATCGATTAATTTAAACATTTAAACGTCAACGAATTATATGACAAGGTTGAGCTATATATAAATAAATTAAACATTTTCTTTACAATATTTACTAATTTTGCAATTTAAACTGTAAAATTGACAGAATATAATGCGTAAAATTGCTTGATAAATTATAAAAAGAGCCTACTTAGCGTTTTGTATAAGAAAATTGTCATAACGTAAAAAGCAAAGATCACGTAAATGCTATAAAAAATTTCACGTTTTTCCATTTATTGCTCATTTTGTAACGAAAGAGTCAGTTTTTTGGAAAATATTTCGGTAATTATCATTTAAGTGTACTCAAGATAAAAATTGAGACTAACTTGCTAATTCAGCAAGTGATTTTGGCCGATACAATATTTAAAGGGAACTGCATTAGAACTAAGTAAATAAATACATTTTAGGTAAGTATAGGGAACCTGGGAACCTAGGGACTAGACACTCCGTTCCCATAAAATACGTCCGTTGCCTGAAAATGAAAATGTTATTAGAAATTGAATCCACAACCACAATCTATATCCGAATCATTTAAATGGTCTAATAATAAATTGTATGAAAAGAAAACGACACAGTCATGCACCAGTGGTTAAGTGGTGTTACAATACTTATTAATATACTATGTACAAGTTTAGTTCCCTCTTTTTAGCTTCACGCTTTGCCGTGTGATTCCGGCTTAGAATAGGTTCACCCTGGTACTAATGGTGTCGTAAGAAGCGACTAAAGTACGAGTGGGAGAGTCACGTTGTCAGCAATGGCAACACGCATGGGCAGACTCAACCGGATTGTTACCACCGCCGGCATTTAAAACCGGCGTTAAGTAGTGACCTTAGTCACTGCGTTTCGCATTGGGTAATGTCGGGCCCGGTGCCCATCCACCTTACAGATCGGCAATGCTCCTGTAGCTCCTCTGGTGCTACACGGGGCCGTGGGCGGCGGTGATCACTTACCATCAGGTGACTCGTACGCTCGTTTGCCGTGTCATTTCAATAAAAAAAAAATAAAAAAAAACGCTGTAACCCGCAAATCCCGAACTTTCTAAAACTTCTCAATTTTCAATTTTTTTAATGTCACTTTCTTGTAATGTCTTAGCAAATCCAAAATGGAAATTAATTAAATTTCCTTGAGTGAAAGTCAAAATTACAACTATCGCGTTTGAAGCCAATTTGCTGTGCCACTGCGTCACGGCGGCGTTCTAATGTATAGGCTATGTTACTGTAAAAGTTTTACCAAAACCCCCTCAGTCATTTTAAGCTTTCAATATTAACTTTTAATAGTAGGATTTCTTCGTATTTATTTATGAGAAAGGAAAATTGCAAATTATTATTTTTTTTGCAGCTTCACGCTGTATCTCGCACAAGGCAGGGTAGGCAGAGGGAACTCGGGTATCTAGTGTTAAGACACTCCGTTTCACTTCCATTCCCCACTTTCCGCCGAATTTGAGACTTTACGTGTTGAGTGGCGGAACTCAACGCCGCGCTTTGCCTTATTACCAGAGCGAAGAAATTGCAAATTATATTGCTGCGATACAAGGTCTCGTTGTAAAACGAACTGTAGTCATCGATTCCCGCTTATTAAACTATTTCTTTTTCTTAGTCCTATAAACAAGACATTACGCGATGTTTAAATCTGTCACTCAACACGCAATATCTCGAATATTAGGCCATGCGGGAAACGGAGTGTCTTGACACTATGTTCCCTCCTAACCCGCTATATGCGTGATAAAGAGTGAAGCTCCTACATTCTAATTTTATTTCAGTTTAAAATATCAAAGGAAATTTTTGCGTTCAACATAATGACGTAGCCTGATTTATGTGGGCGACGTGTCCTGAAAATTTAGTACCATCTGGAACTTACAGTGAAATATTGTGTGTGAAACATTGGAAATGTTTACGTTATGTACTCGTGTAATGACTTCTGCTTATTTATTATGATATAATTCTTTTCTTTTGTGGGTTTTAAGGAGAAAAAAATTAACGTATAGAAATTTGTATGTCGTGGGATTTGAACTCGCATCTCTTGGACACCGTTCAAGAATTCTCTTGAATTCTAGTTAAGTATATTTTCTTTTAGTTTGATTTGACGATCGATAAAAAATTTGTGGATATATAAGTTTGAGCCTTTCTGTGTGTCTGTCTGTGATACTGTAGCTACTGAATGAATGTCCTGGTTAAGTATAAGGATAGATAGAGGGAACTTGGGAACCTAATGGTAACACTCCATTTCGTTCCCCATTTTCCCCTTAATTTCAAGCATTACGTGTCTAGTACCCTTGCGCCACGATTAAACAAAATATACATGCTACCTGAGTTATTTATAACTGTTTTAAGTAAAATAAAACAAAAGAAACAGCCATATTGTAAATAATTTCTCAATTGTATACAAATGTATTGTATTCACGCCCCATTTACATAATATCGTGTGTACGTACAAATTAACATGTAATAAAAACAATTTTCGAGAGAGCGTTACGTACAAACATTACTTTGCAACATGAGCTGGTTTTATTATTTTTTAAGTAGACCAAAAAAAAATATATATTATAAATATTTAAACAGTATAAAAAATAATATGTGCCTTCATAAGTATAAATTATGGGGTCGCTTCATAAAGACATAGTGTGGCGTTGAGTTTCGTCACTAAGCAAGAATTATTCAAAAATTATAGCTGCAATTATAGAATGCAGCGTCTAACGCCATTTTCCATTTAGATTTAAAGAATTCGTTAAGAATTATTATACATTTTTTTGGAAAATAAAACAATATGAGTTCTCCAGTTTCACATTTTGATATATAACATTCTAAACAAGGTAGGCAGAAAAAACTTGGGAACCTATTCCACCTTCCATCTCATTAGAGGTAATGCATGTTGAGTGGAAACGGAAACATGTTAATTTCTCGAGATTTCTCGTGTAAGGATCAAACCCACAACATGCACGTCTACAGTCACACGCTTGTGCCCCTACGCCACACGTCCCCAGTTTCCATACATTATAGGTATTTAAAAATAAAAAGTTCGTTTCAATTAACCCAGATAGCCCTTAAAAGTCAAAGTACAGCTAGTTATATAAGATCGAACGACTTTTACTTTCATTAAAAATTTTAACTCGTCCATCGACATGTTAAGTCATTTAGTAAATGTTGAGTAGTTTATCACTTTATGTTGTTTAACGGTTTTTTTTAGGTTTCACTCGAGGAAATTAAATATTTAATATTTTCAATTCAAATAATTCAAGAGGCGTTGCGTTCCGCCTCTCAACACGCAGTGCCTCCAATACGCCGGAAAGTGGATGGAAGTAAAACGGAGTGTCTTAACACTAGGTTTCCCAAGTTCCCTCTGCCTTACCTGCCATGTACATATACAGCGTGAGGCTAAGACGTTGCATGCTCACTTAGCTGGCAGAGGAAATTTTGGGACCCTTGTCTTAAAATATTTTCTTTCTATTGAGACACATTCCTTTGGATTGGCGGAACTTAACGCCGCACTTTGCCTCATATAATCATAATATAAATATAATAATTGCAAAATTAAATATATTTCTTTATAAGATTGCAATTTAAAAATGTTGGAAATTAATCTTTTAAATCGTTGTTGACGTAAACTGTTTACAGACCGGTTTGACACTTGACATTTAGTCAGATTGCGTCAAGTAGGGCCTTAGGTATATAATAAGTACAAATACGATATATCTATTTTTATTTTTTCCAGCTTCACGCTGTTTCCCGCACATGGCGGAGGGAAAAAATGGGCGAACAGAGTGTCTTAACACTAGGTTCCCAAGTTCCCTCTGGCTACTCTGCTACGTGCGGGATACAGCGTGAAGTTTTGTTATAGGGAGAGATTAATCCTTAAGTAGAAACAGAATCCACAGTAATCGCGTTTACTGTATGTACAGTGCCATAGTGGTCTCATAGGTTATCAAGATGTATATAAAAACTTTAAATATTTCGTCTAACCTTTAAAATATGCATTTAAAAATATCTTTGTATAAGTAATATATATTAAATTATTTATTTAATAAATCAAGATATATCTTTATTTGTACAAGGTTGGGGTCAAAAGGTTAGACCGTTTTTACTCGTAGATATTGACTACATTAGTATATTGAAATTGTCTGCTTAAATTTCAAAGTTCATTGATATATATACATATATATAGCAGAGTTGTCTGAGGGAACCTAATTTTAAGACACTCCGTTCCCCAAACAACCCCTAATTTTGGAGATCCGTCTTGGGAGGCAAAATTCACTGATGCTTTGTTTTGATACCAACGGGAAATATACATTTTTTGACAGCTTAACGCTGTATCCCGCACATGATAGAGTAAGCAGAGGGAACTTAGGAACCTAACTTTCCCTCTGCTTACTCTTATTAAGACACTGTGTTCCCATGTAACTTAAAGTAACTTATTAAGACACTGTGTTTCCATGAAGACACTTCCGTTCCTCAATTTCCACCGAATTTCAGGTATTGCGTGTTGGTGAAAATAAACGTTGCACTTTCTAGTTACCAGAGCAAGGAAATGAAAATAATTTATACCTTTCCTAATATACAATATAAGAAAATTTAAAAGGCAAAGCTATAAAGCATACGTCATTCTTATATTTGCCGGTCGAAAAATATATTATATAGTTCGCAAGCATTTTATTTGGCCTCTACATGCCCACGTCTGACATCCCTGACATTAATCAACTGAATAATCGTACCTATAATATAGTTTTTTTATATATTTTTTTTTACCTTACTAGAGGAAAAACCGTGTTAAATCGCGGATTTTAACGCCGCATTTTATCTTAATGAACAATTCAACTACTTTTATGAACGAGGATTTATCCATTAGAATTTAAATTGGTTAATGAAGTTACGTATCGTATAAAGAAGATGCTTCACTTATCACTTTCTTCGAGACATTGAATTGTGTTCAGTGGCGGAACTCAACGCCGCGCTGGTGGTGTTATTATAAAGAACAAATAATAAAATTATTTATATGAATATGAATTGAACCTATCTCCCGTGCATGCGATCATACGTTAAAGATATATTTCTACTTATTTTTTTTAGTTCCACACTGTATCCCCGCATACAGCTGGCAAAAGGAACTTGGGAACCAAGTGCTAAGATTCTTCCATTACCGTTTCTCCCTTTCCTTTGATTTCGGGTAATTTCGTATGAAGTGGTAGTACTTAACGCTTCTTTGTTTTTGGTTCCAGAGAATAAAAAATTTAAATATAGAATATTTCAATTTATCACGCCGCTATCATATTAACGATATATCTTTTAAATATCAAATAATAGAAACAGGTTGTCTATTATTTTTTTTGCTTCCACAGACTGATTTGGCGAAACTACATATGTATATACAACGCGGAAATGGCCAATCTGATTAGTGTAGGTCGTTCCAACTAGTCTACAATCTACGATATTTGCAAATATTACTATTGGCTTTTTGTGGGATTCGTTCCTCACGCGGGGTCCTTTTTGGTTTTCGTTAAGCAAGTGTCAGCGAAATGTTTCTAGCAATAAAGCAGGCAGTGTCGTGAATTCGATTGGAAAATTAAGAATTCATTGCCTTCAATTAATTGAATAATATATATATATATATATATATATATATATATATATATATATATATATATATATATATATATATATATATATATATATATATATATATATATATATATGTATATATATATATATATATACGTTATCGTTAAGATTTTTAGTTCCTCGCTTTTTAAGCAAATTGTAAAACTCAGTTTAACGTGTTACCAGAGTTGTAAAGTAGGGAAGGGAAGTGATAATAATTACTTACGTTCCCTACTTATTGAAACTAGGTTCCCAAGTTTCCTTTGCCTACCCAGACATGTGCACACGCGTTAAAAAAAATTAAATTCAGGTAAAACTTCACAATTGCGCCACTTTATTAATGTAATATTAAAATGTCAAAACAACCAATTCACTTAAAATGTAATATCCGCTAACATTTACCAAGAACCAAGGTTGTTATATAATAATTACTATACTTGTATATATATATATAAATAAAATGTATATGTTTGTCCGTTTTATGAAACTTTAAAAGTATTCTCTCTTGCCAAAAGTTAATTGTAACGAATTGTCTTTGGGTAGCGGAAATCTACAGAGTTGCTAACAACATAAATAAGTTGTAACAAGTGTTTAAAATTTTCCAATGGCTTAGTTAGTCAGAGCTCTTGGACGGAAAAAAGGTGAACCCGCGTTCAAATCGTGTTTCCTTCAAATTTTTATACGTTTTAAAATTTAGTACATGCTAATTTGCCGAGTTGAGTTATTAATTTCTTGGATTGGGGGTTCTTTTAAACCTTAAATCGTTCATGTACAAGCAATTTTATTTTTCTTATGCTCATCACGATCTAACAGCACTATCTCTTATAGTTACAAAAGAACAAACCAGGACCTTAGCTTCCACTTTCCAAAAGCTAACGTCTCGAAAATTAGACAAAAATTTGGGGAACATTATATTTTCTTTGTTTCTCCTGTTAAATACCGGTTGAAACTAAAAAAGATATTGATTTTCCGTATCCGGCACGTGGCAGGGTAGACAGAGGGAACTTGGGAACCTAGTGTTACGACACTCCGTTCCAATTCCGTTCCCTACTTTTCGCCAAATTTAAGGCATTGCGTGTTGAGTGGCGGAACTCAACGACGCGCTTCTACCTTATTACCAAAGCGAAGAAATGAAACATTAAATATTTAAATTGAAAATATTAAACATTTCATTTCCTCGACTGGGGATCGAACCCGCAACCTGTCGGTTACAGTCACACGCTTGTGCCGCTGCTCCACGACGGGCCTCGTATTCATAATTGCCATATTTAATCAGTTAACTAGTGACTTTGCCACGATAGTGTTAAATAACTTCAATTAAAATATATATTTATATAATTAATGGCCATTTCAAAACGATTTTTGTCCGATTATGCATTTTTATGATCCCATTAATTATTGACAAATGCTTGAGTTAATTACCTTTAAGTATCTTAAAGTGACACTCAGAGACCTACCTAATTATTATTTAACTGGCTTTAAACTGGTTCATATGATAGTTTTCTAAATATCATTAACCTATTTCTTTGTATTTTGTAATATTTTTTAAAGAAGTTGTTAATATTATAAAATATAACATATATATATGTTTTTTACTTTTGGTTCGATTCTCAAACTCAGCTTCACGCTGTATCCCGCACATGGCAAGGTAAGAGGGAACTTGGGAACCTAGTGTTATGACACTCCGTACCACTTGTGTTCCCTATTTTACGCCGAAATTGAAGCATTGCGTGTTGGGTGGCGGAACTCAACGCCGCGCTTTGCCTTGTTACCAGAAAGAAGAAATAAAAACATTAAATATTTAATTTGAAAATATTATATATTTCATTTCCTCGAGTGGTTTCCACATGTGCCGCTGCGCCAAGACAGGCGGAGATTTTTTTTCCGATCTCGATTCCCAAAAGTGTAATGAAATATACATACAATATTTTAATTTTCTCGCTCTGGTTATGCGGCAAAATCGCGGCGTTGAGTTCCGCTATTCAACACGCAGTACTTTGACAATCTGCTGGAAAGCTGGAGACGGATATATTCTAATGGGAACGAATTGTCTCCGCATTACGTTCCCAAGTTCCATTTATCTACTTTGCTATGTACGGGATTAAGCGTGAAGTAAGAAAAAGCTTAGTTAGTAAAATGTTAGTTAATCCTTATCATATATATAAAACTATACTTAATTAAGTAAACGACAAAAATAAAAAAAAAATTACAGACATAAATGCACGGTGTTGAACGCTGTAAATAAAAAGTAAAGTTTTTTTACCATATCTTTGTGTAGTTAAAAATATTGCTTACCTGAAAAATAAAAAGAGAATTATAAGAAACAAATTTAATAAATTATATATATATATATATATATATATATATATATATATATATATATATATATATATATATATATATATATATATATATATATATATATATATATATAACTTATATTATAACTTAAATTTAACTGAGTGGGTTCGATCCTCGAAGAACAAAAGAAAAAATATATATATAGTTTAAATTTTTCGCTCTGTAAAAGCCCTGTATAAATAATACATATATAATTTCCGCTTATAACAATAGTGAAAGGATTCTTGTAACGGATATTGTTATACACAGCTTACAACAAAAAATCTACTTACGTACAAACGTTTATAAGGCCAACAAGTGTTATACAACACAAATACAGGGTGGTCACGTAAATGTATGTGTAGTTTATATATTTTTTTTTCAACTGTTTATTGAATTTTTGATGTATTGCGTGTTGAATGGTGGAGTTCAACGCCGCGTTTTGTCTCGTTACTATAAAGTAGAAATGAAAATATAAGAGATTTCATTCCACCGAGCGGGAATTGTGGGCACCTTGTGGATCGCGTTAACAGTCGCACGTTTGTGCTTCCTTAGTGTATGAAATAAATGTAAATAGCAGCGTTACGCTGTCGCCTGCATATAAAAGGACAAGCAGGGGGGGGCATTACGCGTTGATTTGCGTAACTTAGCGCCGCGTTTTGTCTACTAGACCCGAAAGAAAAGAATAATATAAACAAACTAAAATTTCATAAATTATATCTTCTCTTAATACGTTAGATTAAACTTTAATTCATATACTGCAGTTTCATGTTGGAACTGCATACTCTAATATGCCACAATGCATACAGTGTGAACTTAGCCTTATATTAATATGTATGATATGACTTTGTTAAACTCACGATTGTCTGTATAGGATTGGTATGCACTACTGTATAGTATTTTTTTTTTAATATTTTAATATAGGTAAGTTTAAAGCTAAGTTAGCCTTGTGTTAAAAATAATTTAAGCTAAGTTAGCCTCGTGTTAAAATAATCTAAAATTAAATTATCTGTACAAGTACATAACTGAAACTTCGAAATTCACTCGAGGAAATGAATTATATAATATTTTCTTATTTTTCGCTCTGGAAACAAGGCACAGTGCGCTACTCAACGCGCAATTCGGAAGAAAGTGGGGAAAGGAACATACTGACTTAACATTAGGTTCCCAAGTTCCCTCTACCTACCCTGCTATGTGCGGTATACAGTACACTTTGCCTTGGTTTCTAGAGCAAAAAATGAGAAAATATTAAGCATTGCGTGTTGAGTGGCGGAACTCAACGCCGCGCTTTTGCCTTATTACCAGAGCGAAGAAATGAAACATTAAATATTAAAATTGAAAATATTAAATATTTCATTTCCTCGAGTGGGGATCGAACCCACAACCTGTCGGTCACAGTCACTTGTGCCGCTGCGCTACGACAGGTCTCATATATATACATTAAGGTACATTAGTGATTTGATTTCAATTTTGTTAATTAATACCAAATACAACTATATTTGGGAAATGGAATTGTCTTAATGGGAACGAACAGTCTTAACACTAGGTTCCCAGGTTCCCTGGCATGTCCAAAATACTGTGCCAAGCTAAAAACAAGATGATTAAGATTTGTTTTTCCACTGTACTTATATCAAACATTAGTACGCTTTAAATCATATTGACAGGCAACGAGTACTCAGTATCAAGATACTCCGTGTCTCCGGCGAGGAACCTAAGCAGGGAACCTGAAATGATTTATTGGTCTGAGTGGGAATCAAACACACTGCTATCGTGGTTACAATAATACCACTATACTACAATGGTTTCAATGGTTAAGTAATTTAATTTACAATTTACATTATAATATTGAGAAATGTTGAGAAAGGGGTCATCGCTCTGGGACCTCTATAAAGTCTCATCTTTTAGGATCGTTTACAAAATATTTACACTATTCGATTTATGGAGTTATAGTTTAATTTTAATCGTTACATTAATATCTTTATTTTTATTCACCTTTAGACTTATTATATTGATACTTAGGCTTCATTTCAACGCGATTTTCTCTAATAGACATGGGATCTAAGATATTTTTAAAACATTGATTTTAATATATACTTGCTATACTATTGTATAGTAAAGCTTGTAAAGTGTCGTAGAAGATAAATCAGTATCTAATACAAAAAATGATCTTATCCATAGATATAATATATATATTTTTTTATTTCATCATTTAGTTTATATGTAACATAAAAATAATCTACTTTATTTTTTGTTTTAAAAAAATTAAAGAAAAAGATCGTATCGTCGTCGTCAACTTAGAATGGATCGTAACGGACATGTGTATAAGTTTTTTTACGTTTTACTTTACATACGAAAAGGGTCGGTACTACTTTGTGTTATTGAACGTGATGTAGGTATCCTTTCACATATATTTATGTGTCTCTTGCATTTTAAGTAGAAAAAAGAGAAAGATTAGTGAATAATCACTCTGAAAACAGAGTCTGTCATTCAGTGTCCGATATATGTCATCAAATATACACCATTAATTATCTCTGCGCAATGTTAGTATTTTCAATTGTAGTTTTGATTTTTTTTATTTCAATAATTCCTTATTTGGCTAGGGTAATTGCTACTTAGGCTAGGGTAACTACTAATTAGACTAGGGTAACCACTAATTAATCTAGAGACTAGGACCCTACTATAGGGGAAGAACATTGGAGATTAAGATGTTATGGTACGTGTGCTATATATACAAGCTGACAGTTTGTTGGTTCGATATCCCCACTCGAGGATATAAAAAATTTAGTATTTTTTATTTAAATATTTAATGTATCATTTTTTTGTTCTAGTAACCACCGCTCTACATACGAGTATATGTCCCAAATCCGGCGGAAAGTGAGCGGAGTGTCTTAACACTAGTTTCTCAAGTACCCTGCCATGTACAGGATACAGCATGAAGGTTCCTAGAGTCCGATTGAACTGAAATTTAGACTACGACTGCTGATGAGAATTTACATTATAATCAATATTGTTGTTATTTCAAAATGGCTGCCGCAACAAAATGGCGGATTATATTCGTTTGTACGAAGCTATTATGGGTATAAAATCACGACAAAAAAACCATTTAGAAAGCTTGTTTTAAAGAAATATTTAAATTTTAATAAATATTTTTTTTATATATAAGCTTCTAGCTCTATCTAAAAGCTTGTACACGATTAGAAATGAAATTCCGTTAAGTAAACGTCCTTGAAATATTAGGAGCGGTCAGTCAAGTCAGTGGGTCAATTCAAAGTATAGGCATTTTTAAAGGGAGTACAGTTATTATTTTTTTTGTCATAGGAGAAATTTTTAAATATTAATACGCATATCATATATTCATTTGTACATATAAAACAAATTGTATGTCTGTGATTTTAAAATATTAATGTTTTTTTTTATATGTACCTATATTGTTATTTACACGATACCAATACACAACCGAAAAAATATATTTTTTTGATGTTTGTTACATTTAATCTGTAAGATATTACTAGCTCAGTAAACTGAATCTTTGACTTATACCACAAAGTAGGAAAAATAGTGTCAAGACCTCCGAGATAGGGAGAGAAACGGAACTTAACGCCGCATTTTGTTTTCCTAGAACGAGTATATGAAAATATTTTATATAGTTTTTGAGTGAGAAATGAATTAAAATCATAATATTTATATATTAACGAATTAGTCACATGGACTAAGCACCAAGATAACCTAAATATCTAATATATGAACATAACATTAATTCAGTATTATATAAGATGAAAATAATTAGGAGCTATGTATGTCACAAGCCACAAGTACCTGAGGCGATTCCGACTATAGATACGTTTGGTTACAAAATATAGCCTATAGGCTTCCTCGATAAATTCTTTTTTTTTAGCTTCACGCTATATCCGTTTGGCAGAGGGAACTTGGTCTACTTCCGTTCCCCACTTTCCGCCGAATTTGAGGCATTGAGTGTGGAGTGGTGGAACTCAACGCCGCGTTTTCGCCTATATATTACCAGAGCCAAGAAATGAAACATTAACCTTATTACCACAGCGAGGAAATGAAACAATTAGTATTTAAATTGAAAATATTAAATATTTCATTTCCTCGAGTGGGGATAGAAGCCTCGATAAATACTATTTAAAAAAAAATAGTTGCTAAGATAAGCTCATTTTAGCTAACACATTCTTCACCGCTATAATTTCAGTATTGATTGCTATAATAAGACAAGAAATTTATTATATACAAAGTCTTCTATGGCGCAGTGACATAAGCGTGCGGATGTAATCACAATAGGTTGCGGGTTCAATCTCCCAGTCGAATAAATGAAATGTTTAATATTTTCATTTTTTTCACACCTAGTAACAAGGTCAAGCGCGGTGTTGACCTCTACCTCCTAAAATTGATAGTCTAGGTTATTAAGGGTTACCACGCACGCAAACCCTCAAATTCGGGGGAAAGTATTTCTTAATACTAGGGTCCCAAGTGTTTCTTAACACAATGTTCCCAAGTGTTTCTTGACACTAGGTTCCCAAGTATTTCTTTAACATTAGGTTCCCAAGTTTCACCTGCCATGTGCGGGATGCAGCGTGAAGCAAAAAAAATGTTCTATATATTGGTAATAGAGAATCAGAAGGCATCATTTTGGGTCAGAATACTCAGTATGTGTATACAAAAGGTGTGCTTTCAAAGATAAATATTTGTCTTTCATTTGTGAAAGTCCTAAGAAAATACAAAATCCATTAACATCTGAATGGTATTGTGTGCTCATTTTTAGAAATTGGTAAAATATTAAGTTAAAATATACAATTTAATGTAAAAGCGATTGTTCAGGGTTCAATTCTTGACAGGGGCAAAAAGTTTCATTTATTTCATCGCTATGGAAATTAGGCAAAACGCGGCGGTGAGTGGTGTGAATCAACATACCAAGCATGCAAGTGTTTCAATGGGAACTAAGGTTCCCAGGTTCCCTTGCCTACTCAACCATATTAGTGATACAGAGTAAAACCAAAACAAAATAATAAGACGTAAAAAAGTCAATAATTCAAATTTAACGTAATTCTTAATTTTTCATGTCTACCCCCATATTCAAAAAAAGCTTGAAACCGCCTAACAAACAATATAAAGATTTAAACCCACAACCCATATTAAATCAGATATATAATAACTGAGTCATAATAGCAAAAATAATATTCTATATATAATATCGTCTAAGTTTCTAAGCGATGTGACTTTAGAAGCTCCCATACATAAACATTATGAATATGTAAATATAATCTTACGACAGGTCTTAAGACAAAGTGAGAGGATTAATCTTCATAAAGTATCAAATCTACTTTATACCGTTCCTGCGTTATATCTTTTGAAGTACAAACATACATTAATCTTTGTATGGAATAATGAAAATGTTCAAATATAATCTTAACGCGTAATGCCTCAAATTCGGCGGAAAGTGGGGAACGGAAAGTAACGGTGTAACGGAGTGTGTTTACACTAGGTTCCCGGGTTCCCTCTGCCTACCCTGACTGAAAAAAAAAATTATATATATAATTTATGTAAAGCACTGCGTTAAGTTACGCCACTACACAAGATGCCTCCAAAATTTGGCGGAAAGTGTTAGGTTTCCTGATTTCCTCTATACTTACTATGCAATGTGTAGGATACAAAAAAAAAACTATTTCGTTACTAAGAGACTAAAGAATAACGCTCTGCCGAAACTATGCGGCGTAGAACGCGGAAACTTGATACAAAAATTCTTTCAGAATGATCCATCTAAACGAAATTGCAGGCTACACATCGAAAATTAACTTATATAATTTAGCCTTTATAAATAAAACTATAACAGTTTTTTCAATCAAACCATTGGTTCCCGAGATTAACACGATCAACAAACCAAATACAAAAAATCATTTACACTAAATCAAGAGGGAACTTGGGAACTAGTGTTAAGAAACGCCGTTTCGATACCCCACTTTTCAGAAACTTGAGGCATTGCGTAACTCAACGCCGCGCTTTGTCTTGTCACCAGATCGAAGGAATCGACTTCACAAAATACTTCAAAAGAACATAGCTGATGCAATATACGAACCCGTACAAACGTTAACTAACAATATTGCTACATATATCTTAAATGGGCCATTGGAACTTCCTCGTCCGTAACAAGATATCTTTACAAATCATATTTAATAGTTTACATTACACCATTAGCTGAAATATTAAATGTTTTCAATTTAAATATTTAATGTTTCATTTCTTCGCTCTGGTAATTAGACAAAGCGCGGCGTTGTGTTCCGCCACTAAACACGCAATGCCTCAAATTCGGCGGAAAGTGGGGTACGCAATTGAGTGTCTTAACACTAGGTTCACTTGCTTCACTAGGTTCCCAAGTTCCCTCTGCCTACCCTGCCATGAGCGTGATACAGAGTGAAGCTGAGAGAGAGAGAGAGTGAGAGTATCTCAGTCTATTTAATAATATTTATAGATAGATGTACACGTCTTGATGCTGTTGTAAAGTTGACATGATAGTTGTAATGCGGTGTTATGTTTCGCAATAAATTAAAAGAATAATATACAGAAACACCTTCAGAATTTGGCGCAAAATTTGGAACGGAAGTGTCCTATTGGGAACAAAGTGTTTTGACACTAGGTCACCAAGATTCTTGTGTCTTTCTTTGCTATATGTGTGATACAGAGCTAAAAAAAGGAAACGAAAAATATCTTATAAGAAAATAACGCTATTTACCAACTTTTATAAATTTAAAAGATATTGATATTTAACGTAACTTAACGCTGCATTTTAAACAAAAACAAAACAAAGCAACCAATAGAATCCTCTCCAATAAAGCTATCAATATCGTATATTTTATTCAAATTTCGACTGTATTACCTTGAAATACATACTAAATCGTTTGATACATAATTTTATGTCATATTGACGTCAAGTCATGAAGTAACAGCTTGCCCAACTTTGACTGATTAAGGGTATGCAATTGATTTCGTAATGTTCTAGCCTTTACGTGGGGTGCAGTCGAGAATATTAATGACATTTGGGTTCCTTAATTTGGCTATCTAGAAGGCATATAGAAGGGAAGTTAAAGGGAACCTAATGTTAAGAGTGTTCGCCTTAAAATTTTGGAAGAAAATAATGTATTCGGGGTTTGTCGTGGTACAGTGGCATAAATGTTTGACTGTACACGTAACAGGATGTGGGTTCGATTCCCACTCGAGAAAATAAAATATTAAATATTTTCATTTTCACCTTCCGGTAAACAGACAAAAGGCGGCGTTGAATTCCACCGTTCAACATGCAATGGTTCCAAAATTAAGCAGAAAGCGTATTACTTGAACTGAGAAAAAAAAAGTGACTCCTCGAGTAGGAATTGAATCCATAACTGTCGTGCTTATACTCAATCACTGACTGACTACATGCCTCATGTGGCAGGGTAGCCAGAGGGAACTTTAGAATCTAGCACAGGGAACCTAATGTGCACTCAGCTTTCCTCCGAATTTGAGGCATTGCGTGTTAAACGGCGGAACTCAACACCGGATTTTTCTTTGTTACCAGAGTGAAAAAAAATAAAATAATAATTATTTGATATCCTTGAATAGGGATCGAACCCGCAACCTTTCACAATTACAGTCGCTCGCTTGTGCCGCACCACGACAGACGTCAATTTCGCAAACTAAATTTATTTAATTTGCGAAATGACATTTAGGTCAGATTTCAGCCACTTCTCAGT
>DWMZ01000766.1:0-19659 GCA_018249855.1 Eueides tales michaeli
ATGTTTTATCTATAGCTAAAGTAGTAATTTTGATCCAACGACGCAGAAAAAGGTGTTGTAAGTTAGATCTGTCTGTCTGTTTGTGTTGTTGTAGCTCCTGAATTAAAGATTTTTTTATAGCTTCACGCTGTATCCCGCACGAGGCAAAGTCGGCAGAGGGAACCCGGGAACCTAGTGTTAAGACGCTCCGTTCCACTTCCGTTCCTCACTCTGAATTTGAGGTATTCGTGTTGAGTGGCGGAACTCAACGCCACGCTTTGCCTCATTACCAGAGCGAAGAAATGAAACATTAAATATTTAAATTGAAAATATTAAATATTTCATTTTCTCGAGTGGGGATCGAACCCATAACCTGTCGGTTACAGCCACACGCTTGTGCCGCTGCGCCACGACAGGCCTCTTATTATTTTATTTAAGTAGTGTTTTGTTTTGATCGTAAGCCTTGTTTTTGTTTATTGCGGTGTTTTTTTTTCTACGTTTAATGAACATTAGATGAGTAGTTTAGGAGTTATAGGCACTCTGTCGTAAAGACATAATACTTTTTGAAGACCCGTTCTTTTTTTTTTAATTAAAATTTTATTTGTTTGTTTGTTTACATTAAGAGAATCAATTGAAAGAAAGAAACATAGATATCACTTTTTAACAATAATTAGGCGCTTAAAGCTATTTATTACATGCATTTTAGCTTTTTAATGTATCGTTTTTTTTTAATATATTTCTTTTTACCATCAAACTGTATAGTCCATATAGAAGGGAGGTAGCCAGACTAACGCTAAGTGCCCGCCTAGTGTCAGGACACTATTCTCCATGTATCGTGTAATAACAGTGCGTGTCGAGTGTCGAAACTCAATGCCGCGCAATGTCTTCATTCCAGAACAACTCAACTATAATAAATTATACTACCGTGTAGCAATCGTACCAACAACCCTCCCGCCCAAAAGTCAGACATCCTTCACACTGCGCCACAATGTCATCATTCACACCTAGCTATTTGATATCAGTTGAATCTATTTTAATTAAACAATAAATGTTCACTTACTTTCTAAGCTGTTTTCTAACATAATATAATAATGGTATAGAATTAATATGAGAAAATCCGCTCTCTAAACAAACTGAGATGTTACCGTGTTCATATTAGCTCGTGTAAGATATATAATGTTTTATTATGAAGCGTTGATGTGAGGAATCGGGGCGTGACTGCGTGACACACCATTGTTGTCGGTGAATTATATTATTTATGTGTGTGTACTTTGGTGTTGTGTTCGTAAGGGCGATAGGTTGTGGATTCGATGGCCATTAGAACAAATTAAAACTGTATTTAAAATAAATATGTCACCGATCATTGTATTAACATGAAATATATTTATATTTAAAAAATCTTATAGGGAGGGACGTTTTTATTCAAAAAAATATAATTATTTAAATGTATGTGCGTTGTCGTGTACAGACGCAATCTCAGAGACGGCTAATCAAATTTGTATGTTTAATTTAAATAGGTTATTAAGTGAAAAAGTAACATCAATTTAAAAATATTTATTTTGACAAAAATTCTACAATTTCCGAAATTTAAAAACGTATAAAAATTTGAACGAATGAAAATTTGACGACGGCTTAGTGGGTTCAAATCCTGCTTTGTTCAAATTTTTATACGTTTTTAAATTTAGTATTTTTCTTTTCTAAGTGTGGAGTAACACTTTAAAAATAGTAAAAATATTCCACAATTATTTTATTTAATAAAATTGTAACAATTTTTGACGAATTGAATTTAAATCTGGCTATCCGTTTCTGAGATTAGCGTGTACAAACGCACAGACAAACAAATAGACAGACTTCTTATTTTAAATAAAAGTATTTGAATTTATATTCACTAATATTTCCCCCACCATGTTGAATCCATTGTCACTGACTCATACGGAAACTTATTACTATTTTAATCTAATATTATTTCTATAAATATGTTAATATTTAATTGTATTTTAGTTTATTTTTATTAATAATATTGGAAAAGAGTATATAAATATCTGTGAAATAAATGTTCTTATTTGTACCAGTAAGTTATTGAAATTAGAACACATAAATTATTTTTATAATAGATAAAAATAAGAATATCTTCTAAATTTAAAAGCAAATAAAAATTTTTTTAGAACTTAGTACAATTTGAACCCGCGACTTTCGGAATCCGTCCAAGCGCTTTGACCAACTAAGCTATACGTACGTTCTTTTCAAAATTGAAATGAATTGTTCTTTTCAAAATTGAAATGATTGATTGTATACGCTTTTAATTTTAATATTTTCTATCCCAAGTGTGGAATAACACTTTAAAAATAGTAAAAATAAATATATGTAACTAATTTTATCAATTTTCAGCAAAATGCCCGACATAGACACGCTAATGGAAGAGTGGCCGGATGTCATGGAGGAGACCTTAAACGACGTGGGCTTTCCTCCAGCCACCATCGACTGTTCTCTGTCGCAATATGTAGACTTAGTTTGCTCATTGTTTGATATTCCCGTGCAAGGCGACACGCTGAATGATAGGATACAAGCGTTGCATTTGTTATTCAATTTGTATTCCGCGGTCAAGAATTCACAGTTGTACGCGGAGAGAGAGAAAGAGAAAGTTGGTGGGTAGAGCTTGATTTCAGTATTGTTAGCAAATATTTTGATAATAACATTGGAGCGGAGTGTCTTAACACGTTGAGTTGCTGACCACTACCATTGAGCAGCAACATATAAAATGAGTGTCTTGACACTACGCTCCCTCGAGATACTGTATAAGAGATACAGTATGAACACATAATCCGAATACTATCAGTATTGTAGAGAAATATATCGGATTGGATTTCTCACAGTAATGTTACAGATATCCTTAAAAACTTACGACTTACTACTACATAGTTTGACGTTATTTTACAACTGTAACATTAAAATCTTCTATTTTAAGACTACAACACTTTTAAATTACAATTAATTTAATTAGTTTTATATAAACTTTCAGTTAAATGAATGAGAAATTGTAGCTATTTTGTGAAACTGCATATAAATCTGGTTAGCCGAGAGCTGAGATTCGCGTGTAGAAACGCACAGACAAACAGATATACAAACAGACCTATAAAAACCACACCAAAACAGACAAAAACCTTAGTTTTGGGGTCTATTAAATTAATAAATAGACATATACTACATAGTTTGACGTTATTTTACAACTGTAACATTAATTTTTTTTCTTTTTAAGACTATATATAACACTTTTAAATTACAATCATTTTAATTAGTTTTATATATTTCCTTTTATTAACAAACACAATTGTATGTACATATTTATAGTTAACAAATGTAAATGAATCCCTGGAAATAATAATTAAAAGATTATTTATTGATAAGGAGGCCGTCGTGGCGCAGTGGCACTAGTGTGCGGACTGTAAACGCGCAACGACAGGTTGGAGATTCGAACCCCACTGGAGCTGATGAAATATTTAATATTTTCATTACTTCGCTCTGGTAATGAGGCAAAGCGGGGAACTGAACCTATGATAATTAAGGTTTGTTATAACTTTAATAATTAAAATTTATTTATTTTAATTTTTTTTATTATTTTTCTCTATTTGTCTTAACATAAAGGGAGGGGGATGTGATCATTTAATATATATAATCGTTATTATAAAAAAAACCACATTGAATGATTACAGTAAAAAGTTTAATTTTAGTGAGTGTTTCGGTTTGTTTTAAAATTATAATACGCTAAGTGTTAATTTTAAGTTTAATAAAAAAAACTTATTTTCATTTTATAATCAATTTGACTTTTATTCATATGACAATGCTAAAAAAGACCTATAAACATTTCTGTTTTCATGTCTTATTTATTACTTAATAATGAAAAAAAGTATATTATTAAATTTTTATATATTATCTATATATTAAATAAAAATTTAATAATATAACATCTCAATTTTGATAACTTTCAAGTGTCAATCCACACGTAGGTAAGAAAAATATTAATTTAGAAAGGATATAACATTTTTAACATTGCGGGATTTGAACCAGCGCCTCTTGAATCCGTCTAAGGTATCTGATCAACTAAGTCATACGTTCCCATAAAGCTACGTCGAAAAGGCTTCTATAGATTTTCATCTAGACAACACTCCATCATTTAACTATAAAAATGCACATATTATTTGTGACAGCAGCATAAAATATATAAAAAAAACGGTGATGCAGGTTTTTTTAAAGATTGTCCGTAATTCTTATCTTGTCCGAGTGTTTCTTTTCCTTCATTCATACTGCTTTCCGTTGAATTTTGCATTTTTGGTTTTTGTAGGTATGTGGTTTTTATTCTAAATAAAAGCTACATACAAAAACCAAAAATGCGAAATTTTACGACCAGTTATGTCAAAATCTTCAATATACAGATATCTATATTTGTATATTGAAGATTTTGAAACAAAAAATATTTTAAATACGACAACTTCTTGGGACAGGTAGGTATCTATTTTAAAAGAATCACATTTAAACGTGTACAGAAACACTAAACACTTTCGGTTCCCCACTTTCCGCCGAATTTAAGTCATTGCGTGTTGAGTGACGTAACTCAACGCCGCGCTTTGCCTCTTTACCAGAACGAGAAAATGAAAGCATCAAATATTTAATTTAAAACATATTAAATATTATTTCCTTGAATGGGGATCGAATCCACAACCTGTCGTTTCCCCCGCTCGTGTCCCCCACACCACGACAGGCCTCTATATTATTAATATAGACTGATACAATACAGATTAAAACAACATATATACTTTGGCAAATATTTATTTACAAATTGTTTACAATATTTCAACAAAAATATACATTCACTACATCTTTAGTTTAGCCTCTACGTATTACATGCTCACTTTAACAGGACTTTTTGATATAATACTCGCACGCGGGTCTACACGTGGTCTTTGTAATACAAAGAAATAAATGATAAATTACCGAAAAAAAAGAAAAAAGAGAATAAAAATTTCATTAAAAAAAAATTATTATTATTTAATTTTTTTATTGTTAAGAAAAATGATATAACGCTTTATAGCCTTTTACGTAGTCAAGTAAGAAAAAAAAACAAGTATAAATAAATTACGTAAGATATAAAATATTTAAAAAAATTATACATTTTTTTTTATTTGGGATTGAATTTTCTGCTTGGCTTTTTGACAGGTCAGTTTATTTAAAAAGCACATCAAAAGTTATAGAAATAATTACTTTTAAGAAATAATTACTTTTAAGGTGGTATGAAGTAATAAATAAAATTTTCAATTTTTTCTTATATAAATGAAACATTTCAATGTTTATTGGACGGTAACATATGAAAAAATTGTTTTAAAAAAAGGGATATCTAACAAAAATCCATAGACAATCATTACTATAGAGAAAAAAAGACATTTTTTTAAATTTGTTATAAATGGATGAGCTATACAGAGTCAATTTAATAACTTATTTCAGAATAAACAAAGATGTTTCATATATACAATCTTAAAATAGTCTTAAATTGTATGTTTGTCATTTAATATATTCATTTTATTATATATAATTACATATCTTTTTCGCATATCAGGGTAGGTAGAGTACGACGAGTGGCGGAACTCAACGCCGGGACAAACAAAAATAATTTAAATACAACAAACATCGAATTTGAACCCACAACCATCTCACCAAGACGGTCTCATTTAACATTTTATTGCGATTCTAAGTATGTATTTACAATATACGATTATTATTTACTAATTATTATTAAAAATAATTGTGTTAATTTTATCAAATGGTAAGATTAAACTATTAATTATCTGTATAGAATAAGATATGAGTAAAAATGTCTAGATTATACAAAGTTATATGTTTTTTTTTGTTCATTTAAAGAGTTCCATTGGATATTTAGAATGTCAAAAGGCCACACCTATTCGGGTCATAAATATTATTGAAATATAATCATTAATTATTCTGTGACAAAAAATAGTAGCAATATTGTTGTGTAATTATTATTTTCATAATTTTAATTGGAAGACATACAATATAAACAACAAACAAGACAATCCAGTTAATATAAACGATGAATCGAAATCGAATATCGATTTTTAAATTAACATCGATTAAATTTAATACGTCATTACAGATAATATATAGAATAGTAAATGACTTAAACAGCTCTATAGTGCCTGTTATTTACGATATAGTGAAAACTGCATCAGTATTAACTTCACAGTTAATTTTTATACTAAACTAGAACTAAGTATTTACAATATGGTCGCTAATTCACAAAGCTTTTATCACAGTTGCATACATTGCACCCACACTCTTTAATTGCTCCATTAATTTGTATAATTCCAGATGAATTGAATAAATAAATGTAAATAAATAAAAAAAATACATATATTTTTTAGGAACACATTGAAATCGTTTTTTTTTTTTAGTTTTTTTATACCAAAAAATTTAGACAAGAAGATACAATAAATAATTTACAAATGTAACATGCATTTTTTTTTATTTCACGCAGTTTACTGCAGTGAAATCACAAAGAACGTAGTGATCCAACACTTCATTCTCTATTCTTCTCCAGTAAAAAGCAGTGGAGATGCGCGAACAAATTCAGACATTAATCAATAGTAAAAACAAAGAAAGGCATATTAGATATAAAAATTACACTAATCATAGTTTTTTTTTATTAAATAAAAGAAAAAAAAGACATAAAAACTAAAAAGCATTAAGGACTAGTAATATACGATACCAAACAAAAGTTTACACAGATTAAAAATATTTTTTAAGTTTAGTAGCTATTGACGAACAGGCATACAAACACAATGTCTTGTCACATACACAGCTATCACAATATCCTCGATGCAGTCAAATGGAGATCGGTCTGGAAGTTGAAAATTCATTTTTAGTATCTATTATTAGTTAGGCCTGTCGTGGCGCAGGGGTACAAGCGTGTGATTAGAAACGACAGGTTGTGGGTTCGATCCTCACTCGACGTAATATTTGAAATTTTCAATTTAAATATCTCTCTATTCTATAAAATATTTTTTTTGTTCTGTACGATTTTTTTGTATAATAGTTGTTGACGTAGAAAATTGATATTGATTGATCGAGTGCAAGCTGGAAGAAAAGGTGATCGAGAATATCGTGTATTGTGAGGCACTCGAGTGAGTGCCTATGATATGAAGAAAAAGAAATGTTGTGATTCTTTATGAATTTGGATCAAGATGTAAATTGATTTTTTTTTGCTTTTGATAAAGGTGTAGAATTAAAAAGCTGATCGTTATATTTTATTCGTCTAATTTTCGTTTGCGTGGGCGAGGGGAGGCTGGGGTTGGTGAGCGAAGCGAGCATGGGGCGGAGCCCCCTAGTTTAATATATAAAATTTTCAATTGGCAAGGTGCCATTTGCGGGATACAGCGTGAAGCTAAGTGAGTGAAATGCATACATTATTTTACATAATACAATAGATTAATTTACAAAATGGCACGCATCTACTAACTGAACTGAGGTAGCCAGAGGGAACTTGGCAACCTAGTGTTAAGACACTCCATTCCACTTCCTTTCTCTACTTCCCCGCACATCCGAATTTGGGGCACATGTTAAAATTTTATAATTATATCATATGGCAAAGCACGTTCAATGGCAGTACATGCTGCACTAGTCTTATTTATTCCCCAGGATGGCGATCGAACCGACAACCGTCTCGTTTACAGTCAGATGCTGTGACGCGTCACAGCATCTGACTGTAAACGAGACGTTAGTATGATTTTTTTTTTAGCTTCACGCTGTATCCTGCACAAGGCAGGGTAGGCAGATGGAACCCGAAATTGAATGTTGAACGGAGTGTTAAGGCACTCCGTTCAACATTCAATATTTAAATTGAAAATATTAAATATTTCATTTTCTCGACTGGGGATCGAACCCACAACCTGTCGGTTACAGCTCCACGCTTGTGCTGCTGCGCCACGACAGACCTCTATGAAATTATCTATACTTACAATAAATTTGTATCTTATCACTCACTGTCTGTACATGGAAAATATTAAAAAAAATCTTGTAGCGGACGTTTATTAATTTAATAACGCCCAAAATTTGTAATTTGATTTATGTGAAATTTTTGTCTGTTTGTCTGTGCGTTTGTACGCGCTAATCTCAGTAACGCCTAACCCGATTTAAACGCAGTGATCAATATTATATTTTGGTAATCGTTTTTCAACATATAATATTTGTTCTACCTAAAAACAATACGCCAATCTAAAAGATTAAGATCGACAAAATTGCTACAAAAATTAATTTACCTGAAATTTTAGTTTTTAATATATAGATACATTGTCTTAAAGGTGATAACTGTTACTAAATTTAAAAATTTGAACAATAACACTTTAAAAATAGTAAAAAGCGATAGTATTATTAGAACAAGAAAGTTGTTAAAAAATAGTGAACAAAATGAGGCAATTCAAGCGGGCAAAGCCGCGGGTCGTTAATATAGAATACAATTATTAACAAAAAAAAAACTATACAAATAAAAATAATCTCACCTTAATGGTAATGGAATAGATTGAGAATACGTCTATTGAAGGGGAACTGTTGCTTCAGCTCAGACAGCGGCTCGTCCTCGTTGCGGATGCAGAAGTAGCTCGTGATCGCACTACGGCATATCGGACACTTGTCGAGCTTAGCTGGAATCAAAATATATGATTTATTTATGTATTTCTGAGCGTGTGACTGTAACCGATGGGGTCTGGATTCGATCCCCAGTCGAGGAAATGAAATATTTAATATTTTCAATTTAAATATTTAATGTTTAATTTCGCTCGCTCTGGCAATAAGGGAAAGCGAGGCGTTGAGTCCCGTCACTTAATACGCAATGCCTCGAATTCGGCGGAAAGTGAGGAACGGAAGTGGAACGGAGTGTCTTAACGCTAGGTTTCCGGGTTCCCTCTGCCTACCATACCTTGTGTGAGATACAGCGTGAAGCTGAGTATAAAAAATTGAACGAAGCAGGATTTGAACCCGCGCCTCTTGAAAACCGCTCCAAGCAAGCGCTCTGACCAACTAACCGAATGGCTTAGTTTCATACGTTTTTAAACTTAGTATTATCTTTCCTAAGTGTGGAATAACACTTGAAAACTAGTAAAAACATTCAATAATTTATTTTGACCTGTCCTCGCCTCGTTTTCATTGTCACACATACAATCAATTGTATTTGTGAGTCCGTGCAAAGGTCTTGCCGGACACCGGTTTACTATTCAATTCCTTGTTTATTTATGAATTATTTATTTTTATATTTTCTTAGAATTTAATTTTTTAGGGTTCCGTGCAATAAACGGTAAAAACATCATTTAAGAAAGAAAAATACTAAATTTAAAAACGTATAAAAAATTTGAACGAAGCAGGATTTGAACCCGCGCCTATTGAAAACCGTCCAAGAGCAGGCGCTGGTTCAAATCCTGCTTCGTTCAAATTTTTTTTCGTTTTTAAATTTAGTATTATTCTTTCCTAAGTGTGGAATAACACTTTAAAAATAATAAAACAACATTTAACTTTGAGATCATGTACAGTTATTTTAGAGCTGAAGATAATAGCAAATATTCAGCACACTGGGGGCACTGAAACTATGTGAACGAAATATAAGAGAGCTTAAGCACCATTTTGTATGACTTTTGTTAAATTTGGTGCCAAATTACTAGTAACTACGATATAAATAATGAAAATCCAAAAAGAAAAAAAATATATAAAAAAATATCTTTAAAAACTTATAACAGTAGTTCCTTTCATATAAAACGAATACATTCGCCCGTATGTTTAAGTTTGTCAACTTCCATAACTTCCCTTTGAACTACAATTCTGGAATTAGTACGGAACCCTCGATGGTCAAGTCCGACTCGCACTGAACCGATTTTTTCTACTATAACAAAAGTTTGTCGAAATTAACGACAATCCCAATGCGTAATAATGCCAAAATATTACACAGTCGCCCTTTAAATACATAGTTTACTTTTTTATCACAACAAAAAATAATGAAAAAAAAATACATCTTGCTTTAATAAGCGAGAAGGGGTGAACCTTTCTCTTCTTATTTTTAAAAAAATAGACCTACATTTAATATTAAAATTCTATATACAATTTTTAATTAGTGATAGAAACAAGAGAAGCATGAAAACTAAGCCAGCTAATTTAAACAAAAAGAAAATATACTATTTTTACTATTTATAGTGTTATTCCACACTTAGGAAAGAAAAATACGTATAAAAATTTGAACGAAGCAGGATTTGAAACCGCGCCTCTTGGAATCCGTCCAAGCGCACTGACCACTAAGCCATTCGTTCTCACCAGACTCCGTCGAAATTTTTATACGCTTGTTACAACTTATTTATGTTGCTAGCATCTCTGTAGGGAGATTTTTACAAATTTCCACTACCCAAAGATAATTCGTTAGAATTGTCGTCTGGCAAGAGAGAATGCTATTTATTAAATATTTTTAGTAATTTTAAAATGTTATTCCACACTTAGGAAAGAAAAATGCTAAATTTAAAAACGTATAAAAATTTGAACTAAGAAGGATTTGAACCCGCGCCTCTGGGACGAATGGCTTAGTGGTCAGCTTGGACAGATTTTGGCGGGTTCAAATCCTGCTTCGTTCAAATTTTTTTACGTTTTTAAATTTAGTGAAAATATACAAAATTTGTCAAAAAATAGCAACCACAGCGATTCTGAACAGAAAAACACGAAAACTTACAAAATCTGGCATCCCTTTTATTACAACTATAAAACTATAGACAATACAATTTATTAGATGTCCCTAACATTAACAGCTCCATACGCGGTGAAGGTTGGCGTGTAAGGTCTAAAGTTTAAAGTACCGACATTGGCACAGATGCGATCGGATGTGGGGAGTGTGGATTGAATACTGATAGTATGATATAGAGAATATAGTGGAAACGTTTAGCGATATTTGTCAGCTTTACGCTGTATCCCGCACACGGCAGGGTAGGCAGAGGGAACTTGGGAACCTAGTGTTAAGACACTCCGTTCCACTTCAGTTCTCCACTTTGCGCCGAATTTGGGGCATTGCGTGTTGAGTGGCGGAGCTCAACGCCGCGCCTTTGCCTTATTACCAGAGCGAAGAAATGAAACATTAAATATTTAAATTGAAAATATTATATATTTTATTTCATTTCCTCGATCGAACCCACAACCTGCCGGTTACAGTCACACATTTGTGCCGCTGCGCCACGACAGGCCTCAAATTATTTATTTATTTTTTATTTAATAATAAAAACCGGTTAATAGTATCGCACTAACCAAACTTTTTGTTTTGAGGTAACAATAAAAGTACAGGAAAATATATGAATAATGCTTTAGTAACATTATGATTAGGAATCACTACAATTAAAAAAAAAATTAAATTCCATTGTCTAAAGACATGACAAAGCGCGTTGTTGAGTTCCGCCATTCAATACGCAATGTCTAAAATTCGGCGAAAAATGGGTAAGGGAATGGAGTGTATTAACAGCAGGTTCCCAAGTGCCCTCTGACTTCCCTACCACATGAGGGTTAGCTAAACACCAACGACAATATAACAAATCAAATATTGTGGGTAGAACTAAAAAATAAACTAATTTGAGTCGAATGTTCGATCCCCAGTTGGGGAAATGAAATATTTAATATTTTCAATTTAAATATTTAATGTTTCATTTCTTCGCTCTGGTAATAAGGCAAAGCGCGGCGTTGAATTCCGCCACTCAACACGCAATGCCTCAATTTCGGCGGAAAATGGGGAACGGAAGTGGAACGGAGTGTCTTAACACTAGGTTCCCGGGTTCCCTCTGCCTACCCTACCTCGTGCGGGATACAGCGTGAAGCTATAAAAAAACTAAAAATCATTTTAAGGTGTTCGTACTATATAGTACGTTCGACAAGTCATGGCCTCCCTGAATTTACTTGCTGAACTTTTGCGTATTGTTATATAAAGAAAAGTTAGAAAAATCCTAAAATTACATATTTGCTACCATCCATCTACAGAATAAGGAGCCACGATTCACTGACCTTACTATATTATGTAGATACCAAAAAAAAAAAATAGTTTTCATATATAAAAAAAAAAAAAACAATACATTAGCATTATAATCACACCGTTTTCAATCGTCATTGGCCGATGCAGATCATCGCACCTCGCATCGAATACGCAATAAGCTCCGCTCAGGAAGATTTATCCAAGAGAAAGATCTATGCGGAATACTAAGTATGTCTTACGCAATGTACCATATAAAAACATCATTTTTATATTTATTCATGTAAAATGAATATAAAAAAAAATAATTTAATTTAATTATTACTATTCTTCAGTTGATACTCGTAATTTGGTTGTCGGCCAAGATTTTTATCGTATTGGCGGAACTCAACGCCGCATTTTTCAAATTATTCAATACCCCGAATAAGTGTTCGCCTACAACTATCGCGTTTACAGTCAAACCTTGGCCTACTGCGCTAGGATTTTTATTCAGCTTCACGCTGTATCCCGCACATGGCAGAGTAGGCAGAGGAAACTTGGCAACCTAGTGTTGAGACTCTCCGTTCCTTTCTCCAATTTCTGCCGAATTTGAGGCATTGCGTGTTGAGTGGTGGAACTCGACACCTCGACTTTCCTCGACTGGGGATCGAACCCCCAACCAGTCGCGTTTACGTCCCTACTCTTCGTTAAGGTCTCAGGTGCGCTAGAATGGCATCAGTTATTATTTTTGTTTAACTTCACTTCCGCAAGTAGCAAGATAAGTAAAGGAACCCTGGGAACCTATTAACAAAGTCTAAGACCATCCCCATTAAATCACTACCATTATCCGCTTGTTCAACTCGTCACTGTTATGTGACTAGATCAAGAAAATGAAAATAATAAATATTTAATTCCCTGAATGAATATAGAACTACAACCGGTCGCCGTCACAGTTGCATACTTGTGACTATGCGTCGCGACAGCCTCAATTTTAAAATAAACAATAAATAACCAGCCAAGTCTCTATAAAACTGTTTGTTTTTCTATAAAAAGTAAGTGAAATCTTTAGATAATGTCCAGCCAAGTCGAAGATTCCTTTACTGCCTTTTTTTTAATAAATAAAGTTAAATTATATATAATTTTAATAGATACACACAAATCAACAGGCTGGTAACAATAAAAAAGAAATATAGATCGATAATTAAAGATTAAATATGTGAGAAAATTTTCACATTTACATAAAAATATCCAAAATATTTTTAGTTTATTTAAACAAAAATAAAACGACCGATATTACAATTTAGGGTAAAACGATGTGGATATTAATAACAATAGCGCAAATCCATTGATTCATTCAGGAGTTAGGATGGCAAAGACAAACTTACAGCCACACTCCTTTTTTGCGTTGAGGGCAACAATATGTGCAGTGTACCCCCGACCACAGACTACTAACGTAAAGTGTACGTCGAGTCGGGTTTCCAAAAATATATAAAAAACAATATACGCGATTAATCCGTTTAAAATTGTTCCATTTAGAAAAATATTTGTTTCAATATTATAATTATTTTTTTTTTCTTTTTAGCTTCACGCTGTATCCCGCACGAGACAGGATAAGCAGAGGGAACCCAGGAACTTAGTGTTAAGACATTCCGTTCCACTCTCGTTCGAGGCATTGCCGCGCCGCGCTTTGCCTTATTACCAGAGCGAAGAAATGAAACATTAAATATAATTAGTTTAAATATTAAGTTACTTTTTTAAGATAAATAAGATACTTAAGGTGATATATTTCTTTATTTATCTTATTTAAAGTTACTTAAATCAGCGGCACCTTAGATAAAAAATTTAATTCTCATTCATCACTCCGTTCTTCACAATATATACAAATATTGAATATCGTAACATAACGCCGCAGTCCCAGTTTTTTATTAAAAAACTTTTTTTGCATCATTTACTTTACAGCACCGAATCTATATTAAAAATCAACTTAGAAAACCAATATTAGAACTCAATCACTATAAAGAAGTCATCTTAATTCTCGTATATATATTTAGATTGGTCGTGAAACGCTTTGGCATTTGCCTAAAATAATGGTATGTGGGAAGAACACATATTGACAACAAGCTTTAACACCTAACATTTTTTTCATGTATCCCTCACATGGCGAAAATAACATAGTGTAAAAACACTCCGTTATTTTCGTTTCTTACTTTTCGCCGCATTTGAGGTATTACGTACTAAGTGTAAGTAGTAGAATTACATGCTTTGTCTCGTTAATAAGTCGAATAAGTGACAATATTAAACATTAAATTTCCTTGAGTGGGGATCGAACTCGCTAGCTGTGAGTTTGATCTAGTAAATAAAGTAGAATCAAGCGGGCGAAGTCGCAAGTCACGTGTATATATGTGTATATATATATATATATATACATATATACATATATATATATATATATATATATATATATATATATATATATATATATATATATATATATATATATATATATATATATATATATATATATATATATATATATATATATATCTTTTACTTATTTTCACGCGAAATTCAAATCATGAGAACCAGAAATAACCAACAAACTCCTTGTTTCTTTAAGTAATGTTAAAATTCTCGACTTAATTTACATATAGATTGTAACAAGCACGAGAGTGAACGAACCAAAATCATTGAGAATACGTACAGCATGCATAACTAAGCCATCGATTGTATGCATAGCATCGTTTAAATCGAGTTTGAATCGCACGCACAAATAAATATTTAAATTAATGTTAATTAAATTCAATGTTATTATGCAATATTTTGTTTGACTTTTATATAGATTGTATAGTTCTGGTTAACTAATATATTTTCTGATTAAATAAAGGCTATATATAGGCTTTGCTTGCTTTAAGGTTTATGAAGGAAAAGTGAGCGGTAAGAGAAGAAGGAAGAGATCTCGGTTGACCTCTGAAAACACAGTATCTACGATACGGTCATCTACGATACGATACGGGGGTCCTCATACTTTTTACGTGACCCTCCTCGGGGTCACGTAAAAAGTATGAGGACCCCCCGGAGGGCATGTATGAAGAGGTTGATGACAGTGGACGAGGCGAATGAGATATGCCGAGACCGTAGCGTTTGTCGCGTCAAGCTAAGAAAGAAAGAAAGATGGGAGCTTTGCCTATTTTTTAAATAAGTAAATAATTCAGTAAGATCTTCGATGTCACTATTATGTAAATATCAGTGTGTTTACAAAAAATATTAAATAAGGGGACCACTTGTAGTAAATAATAAATAACTATTTATATATAAAGTTGTATGTAAGACGCACTCGAAAACATATATTTTGTCACTACATAATCGTATATTTTCGCACGTACCTTACTATGAAAATTGAACTGCGATCAGATAAACTACTTATGATACAGACAAAAGAGAAGACACTCCGTACTCATTAAGACACTTCCTCTCCGTAAAAATCTTCCCGTAAAAAATTTTAAGCATTGCACTATGAATGGCACATCTCAACGCCGAGTTTTACCTCGCTACAAGGGTGATGATGAAATGAAAATATTAAATATTTCATTTCCTAGAGTGGATACTGAACCCACAACTTGTCGTGTTTACAGTCGCACGCCACTGCGCCACAACAATGCATATAGAAAGCAATATTTCCACAGGGCCCTAGTCCAAAATTCGTCCCATAAAAAATGGTAAACTACTTTTTAATTTAATTAAAATTTTATAAATTGGTTAAAAGTCGTTATCATTGACCCAGTTTTACAAAATATTGTTGTTGTGTTACTGTAGAAATATATATATATATATATATATATATATATATATATATATATATATATATGTAAACGTAATTTCCCATCTAATTTCACTTCTGCTTCTTATATCGAAATAGATCGAGAAAATCTTATGTTAAAATTCTCCATATTTTATTTATCCGATACTACCCACAAGCAGGATAAGGTCGAATTCACACTATATTCCGGCTGATGGTTAATTCTAGGTCCGACCTCAGACAATAGAAATATACTTATATGAGAAATAATGAGAGCATTCATACTACTGTTCCGTTTCAATCACGAATAAAAGAATATTTTAAAAGCCAAAAATCGAATAGGGAGCAAGCCCTGACCGACTGGCATTTTAATGTAAATCCTCCCTAATGTTTCTAAGAAATCTTTAAGGTCTCATGCTCTCACCGTACAGTACGGTTAACGTGTTATGGTAGTTGTGAAGGTAAAATAAAATTTAACTTAACATTTATAGTTCACTGCTACTTTTTTTTTCTCTTACGCTGTATTATTTGCTTATGACAGAGTAGGCAGAGGAAACATGGAAACATGGTGAAAACAACGGATTGTCTTTTGACAATCCGTTCCATTTCGGTGGTGGAACTCAAGGCAGCGCTTTACCATGTTACCGTAATGTAAAAAATGAAAATAATAAATATTTTATTTCATCGAGTGGGGATTAAACCCACAATCTCGTCGTGTATACAATCACACGGCTGTGACCCTGAGCCACGACAGATCTTACTACCAATTGGGGAAAAAACTGTTTAGGATTAAAACATCCTAAATTCAAATCGTCACATTTATCTGTGCAGCGAGCACACACACACACACACACACACACACACACACACACACACACACACACACACACAATACTCACGCAGGCATCGCGCACAGAGGCAGGCGTGGCGGCAGGGGAGCAGCGCGCGCGACAGCGGCGCGGCGGCGCACACGCAGCACAGCGCCTCGCGCGCGTACTCGCCCATGTCCGCGTCGCTGGCGCACGCGTCCGTCTCGCTCGACACGTACAGTTGCTGTGGGGGTGGTTAGATACTTAGGAGTGGAATTTGAAGGCTGGAAATTATGATTAGTTTCACGCTGTATACTGTATTTTGGTAGGGTAGGCACAGGGAGGGGGGAGGCAGGTTACCAGGGTTAATAAATCTATTAAATATTTCATTTTCTCAAATTGGTATCGAATCTACACCCCGTGGCGTTTAGAGTCGCACGCTAATGCCCCTGCATTACTACAGGCCTCTAAATCTTGAATAGAATTTTAGAATTTCAGATTCTGACGCTGTGTTGCTTCGCTACAATATCCTCCATGAACAATGTTAAAAATAAAAAATCTCTCTCCATTCTCTGCTAAATTCTTGAGTGGCGGAACTCAACTCCGCATTTTACATTCCCACGAGAAAAAGTTAACAATGAAATATTCAATATTTAATCGATCCCCAGTCGAGGAAATGAAACATTTAATATTTTCAATTTAAATATTTAATGTTTCATTTCTTCGGTCTGGTAATAAGGCAAAGCGCGGTGTTGAGTTCCGCCACTCAACACACAATGCATCAAATTCGGCGGAAAGTAGGGAACGGAGTCTTAACATTAGGTTCCCGGGTTCCCTCTGCCTACCTTGCCTCGTGCGGGATACAGCGTGAAGCTACAAAAAAAAATACTCTTCATACCTTTAAGCATGATAAGTGTCCATTTGCCTGTTTCAAATACTGTGCGATAATACCGCTGGGCAACTGACACTGGTCGTCTCTGATGTGGACGACGGTAATAAGCGCTACCTGGAATTAAAAAAATATAGTTATTAGCAACTTTATGTTGAGGCCTGTCGAGACATAGGGACACAAGCGTGTAACTGTAAACGACAGGTTGTGGGTTCGATCCCCACTCGAGGAAATATAATATTTTATATTTTCAATTTAAATATTTAATGTTTACATTTCTACGCACTGATAACTAGATAAAGCGCGGCGTTGAATTCCGCCACTCAACATGTAATGTCTCATTTTCGGCGGAAAGTGGGGATCAGAACAGAGTGTCTTAAAACTAACAGAGTGAAGCTGGAATGATAACAAGAGATAAATCTACCTGACAACGATTGAGTTTACAAGCTGACACCCTGATGCAGTACACTTTACCCTCAATTTAGTGTTGTATCTATAAAATTGAGGCCTTTCGTAGCGCAGTGGTAAAAGCGTGTAGCTGTAACCGACAGGTTCTGGATTCGGTTCCCAGTCGAGGAAATGAAATATTTAATATTTTCAATTTAAATATCTAATGTTTCATTTCTTCGCTCTGGTAACAAGTTGAGTTGAGTTCCGCCACTCAACACGCAATGCCTCAAATTCAGCAGAAAGTGGGGAACGGAAATGGAACGGAGTGTCTTAACACTAGGTTCCCTCTGCCTACCCTGCCTTGTGCGGGATACTGCGTGAAGCTAACAAAAAAAAAACCTATAAAAATTCTCCTTAAAAATAATTCTAAACGGTCACGTACTTATAACTGTATGTTAACGAAGTTAATTATATACTATAAAATTAATATTTAATTATTACATTAAATTATTTGCGTTGCTTTACTTAAACAATAAAAGTTCATGTGAATATTTTCCTTAATAATATTATATATTGCGTTTATTGACCTAGCAGAACTTGACTTAACAAATTTTATATTGAGAATTACTAAAATATTTTAATTTATATTCGTTTATATAAATAAATATTTTTTTAGCTTCACGCGGTATCTCACATACAGAAAGTATGCAAAGGGAACATGAAAACCTAGTGTTAAGGCACTCAGTCTGCATAACGGCCCTTCCGTTACCGATTTTCAGTAATTTCTTATAATAAATTTCCTACCGTAACTCAGTTACAGTAATTTCTTTTAATAAATTTCCTACTTTACCTCAGTTACTGTAATGTATTATAATAAATTTCCTACCGTATCATCGGGCCTCAGTTCGGCGGTGTCCCTTTGATCGCGTGCCAGGATGACAACTAGCGGGTAACAGGTACGAGGCGGCGTGCCCAGCTGCAGTGGCTCCGATGAAAGCTTCATTTCCTTCTCATCGTGCGAGTTACTTCTGCAACAAAAATAGATGATGTGTCAAAATTTGTATATTTTCTGTTTTCATCTCATTCTATACTTATAATAAATCTGTTAAAAAAATCTTACAGGAAACGTTTATTAATATAATAGGGCCAAAATAGTCATTTTAAATTTATTTGTCTGTGCGTTTGTACGAGCGAAGAAGCGGTTAACCACATTTGAATGCAGTTTTCACCTTAATATTATTTTGACAAACTTTTCTCAACATTCAGTGTTTGTTTTAATTAAATCGGTTAAAAAAAACAGTTACGTCAATTTAAGATATTAAAATCGACAAAATTGATATAGATTAGTATTTATACATTTTGCTGAAATTTAGGTTTTCAATGTGTAGATTAGCTAAGAACAATAGAGTAGTTGAAATTAGTAAATATAAGTAGTATAATTTAAGCGGGCGAAGCCGCGGGTCGCTAGTATACAATTACACATACTTATTAAAAAAAGTTAATGAAAAATTGCTGAGTCATACTCGCGTAATTGGTTACTTAAAAAATGTGAGAAAATGTTTAAATATACTGGATTATATAATCCAGTAAATTTAATTATATATATATATATATATATATATATATATATATATATATATATATATATATATAATAATAAAATTCACACAACACCTCATACATTGACCTGACCCGTACTAAGTAGCGTAAGCACTTGTGTTACGGGTATCAGGCAACAGAGGGAACACAAATATAATACTTAAATACATATATAACA
>DWMZ01000767.1:0-19658 GCA_018249855.1 Eueides tales michaeli
TAACCTATATTACAACAATAATATTGAAACTACACAATCTAGATTAAGACAACACATATTTATATAAGGCCAAGATAATAAATACAAACAATATCTTCATAAAAATGTTATGTTTGAAAAAAATAATCATGGTGTTATAATTTATGTTTTTTGACAAATCTGGAAGTTTTATATCATAGCATTATACCTTTTCATAGGTCAATTATTCGTGTAGGTGAATATGACACTAAGACGAATCCTGATTGCCAGTTGTACGTTTGCGCACCACCCGTACAAGACAAGAAAGTACGAGAAATAAAAGTTCACCCAAATTTTAATAAGCCACCATATCACAATGACTTAGCTATTATAGTATTGGACTCACCAGTAAAATTAAATGGTAAAGTTCCTTTTATTTTTACAGAACATTAGAATAGTAGTAGTAGGTTGATTAGTGAATGGGAGTTGATATTAGAAACTCTAGATACTACTTATAATAGTTAAAAGACAGATAGACTAAAATTTGCGGGTGTTCAAATTGCCTACGAAATTAATTAAAGTTATAATATTGTAATTATCTCTAATATTATCTTTGATTTTCGCGATTGTTACACATTTTAAATGAAACACTTTTAAACGGTCTACCCGTGACCACGGACTACTGTAAAGTGTTCGAAACGTCGGGTTTCCAAAAATGTTTAAAAGTCAATATACGCGATTAATCCGTTTAAAAGTGTTTCATTTAAAATATCTCTAATATTAATTTTCGATCATGTTCCATTATTTCTAGTGCAAAATTTAAATTTAGCCAAATAAGTTATATCATAATTGTAAAATAATTTTTAAGATAAGAAAAACATGTTTAATTATGCAGCGACAAAGTTATTTGCCGCATTAAGTTTACTTGTTACACAAAACACAGTGAATAGTAAAGACCAGTCTTTACTATTCACTGTGTTTTGATGTTTTGAATATTATCGATGCCATTAAAAATGTTTTCAGAATATGTATTACCAATTTGTTTACCACGTGCAGAACAATTGGAAAGTTTAAGCTTAGGAGAATTATTGCTCGTAGCTGGCTGGGGCAAGATGAACATGACCACAGAAGAACGTGCCAGAATATTGCAATATGTTGCGGTAATTACACTAAGTATATAAAGAAAATGAAATTATTTATTACATTTTATAATAATATGTGCTGTGATTATATATGATTATCAGTTATAAAATCGTTTCGACAATTTGATGTTATAATGATGTTAGAACAATGTCACTCCAGTTTGCCCGTGACGACGTCACATGACGTCACGTGTCAGTATTCTAAAAATGTAGAAATCTAAATATATTCAATTAATTCTGTTTAGGAATTTGAAATGAAAATTAGTATCTTAAGTAGTTGAACAGAAGAACAGAGTATTTTTGCTACTGTATTTTTTTTTATACTAAGAAGCTTTTCGTTCGTTTTCACAAATCACAGTATCTAGGAAATGCGACCCTGTAGTCGTACTTCTGTGAAGGAGAGATGGAGAAGTTACTTCCAGGAGCTGCTGAACACTCAGCGTCCATGCAGTCTTCTTCACGACCCACCGCCTAACCTCGGACTTATTGCCCCAAAAACTCTTGACGAAACTCGGAATTACGTTCGGCTCATGAAGAACGAAAAAGTAGTGGGATCTGACGATATTCCGATCGAAGCGTGGAAATCGTTGATCTCTATTGGTGTGCTCATGCTTACTGACATTTTTAAACATGTCTTGAACAGTAGTGGCTTAGTTGCACTACTATTTTTGCCTCAGAATTTTGATGAAGGTATACGAAGAAAAAAGGAGAGCTCTACATATGCCTTTTTTAGATCGGGACAGTGTGTGACCTTTGACAGTGTCTGACGTCATTGTATCTGGTGGACATTGCGATCCATAGGTATCACTGAGCCCTATACATACAACTCCACTTCTATGATTAGGACTACTGTTGGCGACACCAACGCTTTCCAGATACAGTACATAGTATACTGTAGGGGTTCACCAAGGCTCGGATCTCCATCCATTCTTATTTAATGTAGTGCTCGGCTCACATTCAAGACCAGCCTCCATGGCTAATGATGTATACCGATGACAGCTCACTAGTTGACGAGAATTGGCTGATGATAGAGCGTAAAGTGAGCGTCTGGAAGGGTACACTTAAGATAAATGAAAACCTAAACTAGATGTGTACATGGCTTACGGAAGACTGATCTCGAACACTATCCATATAGGTCTTAAGCCAGCCTGAATCTGGAGGCATCGATATGAGTTGAGGCCCTCGCCCAGCGAGCCGCAGGCCCTTTTTTTCTCAATTTGCTCTTGATGTGAGCTCTAGATGCTTTTAAGTTAAGTAAAGAAGAAGAAGGAAGGTGGTTAAAGTAGACCTGAACGATTGTGAAAGATAAATTTAAGAATGACATTTCTTTATCATATCGATAAAGAAGCAAATATTCAATAATAATAAGAGAATGATCATTGACTTGTACGAGACACATTGCATAGTAGCATCAAAACCTGCTAAAGTCTATAAATCATTATCACGAGAAAAGTTATAAAATTCTGAGGAAGATACAATTCCAATGGACAATTCTGAACGAAAACAAAACTTCTCAACAAAACGTCTGAACGGCCGAAGTTTGTATGAGATTAGTTCTTAAACAACTAATCAACAACCGCGAGTAGTGATGGGTACTAAAGCAATATTTTTTAGTTATCGACGGCCGCAACCCCAGGTTTGAATGTAACAGACTCTTTTTTATGGAAAAAGCAAGGTAAAGGAGCGTACAGGTCACCTGATGGTAAGTAATCACCGCCACCTACGGTCCTGTGTAACAACAGAACAGTTACTGGTTCGTTGCCACGCGATGAAAAACGCACAGGGACGAGACGTCTCTAAGCAAAGCCAAACTGTCAAACTCCCCGCAGATTATTGAGTCCCCAAAGTTATGGCTCTATATTAGATATATAGGAGGACATTGTTACTCGAGTCCGTAAGATTTACCACCTATCCTAGGCCCACCCCACACGTGCCCTCTGGGTGGTGCTAAATGAGTAACAACACCGAACCAAAGATGGCGGTCAAGTAACCTGTCCAAAGGTCACAGGCCAAGAGGTATTAAATCTCCTCTAAAATAGTGGACCTGACTCCTTGGGAAAGTGTCAGGAGCAACTCCCAACAATTTAATATGAAAATATGGAATAAGGAATGTACGATGTCATGCGATCCGGCTAGCACCCGGCGCTCATAGGTATCCGGGCCTGTGAGTGAGAAATTGGCTACCGAAGACTGCGTAGGGGTAGGCGACCAAGCTCCCGTGTTAGTGAATGCTACTGGCAACAATAAGAAATACGTTCAGCAGGCGTTTCACCCTAGGCGTCTTTTCATTGGCAGACTAAGATCTGCTTCTGTGAGTTACCTAACAAAGCCCTTCACTGCAAATGAAACTTCGTCTCCAGAAAAGCTTCTCGCCCCATCATCGTGGCAAAGGGTGGGACCCTTTGCCACGATGATGGGGCGAGAAGCTTTCATCAAAACATCCCACAAAAAAAAAGGAAAGCCTCTGGCAGCCTATTACCAGAAGCTACTAAAACCTACAACAGATAGTGTTTTGGCTGTTGACCTGCCAGAAGAAGAATCATGTCCCCTACCAACTAAACCCAACAAACCTCCTCCAATTATTCTTTATGGAATAGAGGATATTAATAAACTTACAACACTACTGGAAACTTCTGCAAATAGAGGTCAATTTACGTACAAAATAGTGACTAGAAATCAGCTGAGAATAACTAGCAAAGATATAGAAGTCTATAAAAAACTCATTTCTCTTGTACGGGAAAATGGACTCATTGGCCACACCTTCAACAGGAAAGACAACAGTTGCTACAGACTCGTCATCAGAAATCTTCATCCGTCAACACCAATAACCGCCATAAAAGAAGATATAGAAGCCACTGGCAACCAAATCTCAGGCGAAATTATTAATGCAAATTATGGTCCTAAGAAAATCCCTACTTCAACCTTTTTTGTTAACTTGATTCCCGGTCCTAATAACATTGTGGCTAAAAACATTAAATATATATACCAGCAATCCATTGTCATGGAAGTCCCAAAGAAGAGAACATCTGTAGTACAATGCCAGAGATTCCAGCAATACGGACACACTAAAATGGTAATTACAAGGGATGTGAAATATACAAAGAGATACTTATTAGACGTACTGGGAACATCATGCCTAAAACTAACTATGTAGACAGAAAAGTTCAAACAGCAAGCAACTTAAATAACAGAAACATTACCTCTGGAGACAAAAGCTGAAGTACTACAAACAACAAATGCAAGCTCCGTCAATAACATGCGATTCACACACAACACAAAAGAGTCACTCTATTTAGAACAAATACTCTTAAAGCAAACGGGAAAGTTTGATATTATCTTTCAACAAATGAGCACTCTAATGAGTCTCTTAGTCAAACTTATTGATAAACTATCAAAATAGCTACAACTCTACATATAGCTGTATGGAACACAAATGGTTTAGCTCCAAACAAAAATGAAGCAGAGATTCTTATAACAGAAAACAAGCTTGATATATTAGTAATATCAGAGGCCAGTGTGCTTCATCTATTAAGTTTGCAAACCACAATTGTTATCATACATCCCACCCTGATGGAACTAGCTAACTAGCTAACTGCAGTAATAGTAAAACAGTCTATTAAACATCATCTACTTCCTAGCTACAGATATGATTACGTTCAGGCAACCAGTATAGCAGTCGAAGATAAAAATGGATACGTAATTGTCTCGGTAATATACTGTCCACCAAAATACAAAGTAAGCGAAGCAATGTTTTCACATTTTTTCAGTACGCTTGGTAACCGTTTTGTAGTGGGCAGCGACCGGAATACCAAACACACATGCTGCATCAAGTGCATCAAGACTAGGGCATCAAGACTAACAACAACCCGAGACCGGCAACTCAAATTAAGTATTACCAGTAATAACTTAGCTACTGCCACAACAAGTGAGCCAACATACTGGCCGAGTGACCCAAATAATATTCCTGATTTGCTGGACTTTTGTGTAATTAAAGGACTTTCAAAATATAATTTCAAGGCAGAATCACGCTATAAATAAAATGACAGCTCCTCGGACCACACACCTGTCATGTTAACGATAAGTTAATACTACTCAAAGTTAATAGAAGTCACAAGGCCAGATACATTGTATAAAAAAAACTGACTGGAAATTATTTAGGGACTATGTTGGAGAATAATTACAGCTTAAAGTAGCTCTAAAAACCCCAGATGATGTGGACAACGCCACAACCTATATTACGACACTAATACAAAAAGCATGTTGGATTAATACTCCTTAACTGGATGGCCAGGTTATACCAACTAACAATCCCATAGAAATAAGGAACGCAGTCTTGCATAAGAGACGTCTTCGTAGAAGCTGGCATCAAAGCAGGCTGAAACAAGACAAGACAAATTTAAATAGTGCTTGTAAAACATGAAAAGCAATGTTACAGGCTTGGCGTGATGATACTCTGCAGACGCAGCTTGAATCATTGACTGCTTCTGAGGAGACCAATTACTCACTCTGGAAATTTACTAAGAACTATGACAGACCTCAGATGGCTAAACCACCCCTAAAAATGAACTTGACGTGGGCCAGAACACCCCAAGAAAAGGCTACTTTTGCTGAACACCTGTCAAGAGTTTTCTGTCCTAACGAAGAGAATGATAAAAAAGTTGAGAAGCAGATAGAACGAGAGCTAAATGAAGCTTATCAAATGTCATTACCACCTGCTCACGTAACATTTCCAGAGGTCTGCAGGGTCATCGAAAACCTTAAAAACAAAAAAATCACCTGGCTTTGACCTAATTACAAAAGAAATACTGACCCAACTCAAAAAAAAGCTGTAATGTTTCTTACAACATTATTTAATGGTACCCTGAGAGTGTCTCCTACAGCAATGGAAAATATCACATATTCTAATGATTCATAAAGCAGGAAAACCACCCAACGAAGTGACCTCTTATAGGCCGATTAGCCTATTACCTAAACCCTACCTATTTCGAAAAACTTCTCCTAAATAGAACACTACCCTTACTGGAAAAAGAACAAATAACTCCTAACCATCAGTTTGGATTCAGATCTCATCATTCTACTACGGAGCAAGTTCACAGAGATTTTGAAAAAATAAAGAATCCCTTGAAAAAAAAAAGAGTATTTTTCCTCAGATTTTCTCGACATCCAACAAGCCTTTGATCGCGTATGGCATAAGTATTGTATTAAATAAAAAAAATACTTACCACATAGCATTTATCCACTTCTACACTCCTGTCTAACAGAGCGCTGGTACTAAGTAAAAGAGGGCGACGCCACTTCAGAGTTATATGAAGTCAAAGCGGAAGTTCCCCAAGGATCAGTGCTGGGACCTTTATTATATATATTGTATACCTGAGATCTACCAAGCACAGAGGACACAGTCACAGCTACATTCGCCGATGACACGGCGATTCTGGCGAGCAGCGAGAATGCTAATAAAGTCTCAGAAATGTTACAATCTGGTCTAGATAAAATAACAAATTGGCTTCGCAAGTTCAAGCTGATACTGGGGCTTACCAAATCATATCACAATAAAGGGGTGCCACAGAAATCTCGCCCTAGGGCGCTAGTAGTCAGGATTCCCGCGGACGTCGCCTACGGGTTACGAGGGATATATCCTGGTCCTCTTAGAAGAGGTTATTACGTTTCCTTCCTATGACGGATACCAAGATGATACTAGTGCCGAAAGATCTTAAGTATATTTTTTACCTCACGGAGGAATAGGGTGAAGAAGCTCGAAGGTGTTGACAACTCAGAGGCTCAGGCTTATGTTGCAGTTGTAAACACCAAATCGGTTACGCTGCGGCTGCATGATAGCGTTTTACAAGCCGCCGTGGCAAAGACGACGCGGTCAAAACGCATCGTCGAATATATTTTAAAGATGCCATTTCTTCCACCATAGTGGTCATGGCTTTATCCTTGTATAAAAGCCCCAAAATTCACCCCCAAACCTCCCCGCGGCTTCGCCTGCTTGTATTACATTGTTTTATTTACTTATCTCAATCAATTGCTTTTTCTAATATAATTATAACTATTAAGTCAATGTCCATACATTGAAAAGCTAAATGCTTATATATATATATATATATATATATATATATATATATATATATATATATATATATATATATATATATATATACTAGCGGACCCGACAGACGTTGTTGTCCTTACAGACTAAAGTTAAAATAGAGTATTATTTAATATTTGACGCTGCGATGGTAGCGCAATCTGTCGGCTCCAATGTGAAACGTTCCAAAATCAATAACTACATACTTATGTAATATTTAATATTTGACACTGCCATGGTAACGCAGTCTGTCGAATCCAATGTGAAACATTCCAAAATCAACAACTACTTATTATAAAAAATAAATAATAAAAAACATTTTCCAGGAGACCAAATTGTAAATCTAAACCATTCTCGAATTCCCTTGAATGCACACAAAAAAAATCATTAAAATCGGTCCAGTCGTTTAGGAGGAGTTCAGTGACAAACACACGAACACAAGAATTATATATATAAAGATATGTATATATATGTATATTGTAATAGTGGAAAAATCATGTGTAATGTGATAAGCTCATGTTTGTTGTTTGTTTCCTTGTTTCTAACGTCACCAAAAAACCTAAAGAAGCATACAGAGATTAGAGTTAATGTAATTTTGGACATTTAACTTTTATCAAGTAGAAATATCAGTATTTTTATTTAATAAAAATATCTAAAAATGCCGATATTTCTACTATATTGCTTGTACTCCTATTGAACTTATGTTGTTACCCATTAAGGTACCTGTAGTGGATACGGAGTTATGTCACTCCTTCACCAGAGGATTTACACTTTTAGCATCTGAAATATGTGCTGGTGCACAAAAACAAAAAGATGCCTGCGGTGGTGATTCAGGAGGCCCGTTAATGAAGGTACAGATTTTTTAAAAAATTATATAATAATATTTTGTACTCTTCTCTATTTTAAAAACATTAAGTGGTAAATGGAGAAATTTAACGGCGCACTCAATATGCGTCTAGCACACTGGGAAATAAAAATACTTGCAACGTTAAATGTGGCACAATGACGTTAATCAGTTATTTCATTTGAAAACAGAGTAAAAAACAATCTTAATAATTCCAATTCTTTTTTACACACAAGATTTTCGACACATCAGACGGACCGAAGACATTCATGATGGGTATAGTCTCGTTTGGCCCTACTATATGTGGCATAAGAAGACCAGGAGTGTACACGTCTATCCCTTACTTTTTACAGTGGATATTAGATAGCATTGTGACGTGATCTACATATTAAAAACTTGTAGATATATCTATATTTATTTTACTACATGTACCTTATATATTTATAAACTTAAAAAAATCTCTCGTTCTCTACTGTACAAAATGGATTTAGCTACAGAATAAAACGTCCACCTTCTCCTTATCCTATTCATATAGTCCGTTTACATGCATATAATCCGATTCAGATTAAAAAATATAGCTGTTTTGTATGTGTCTTCCTAACGTTCAGGCGAATTGTATTCGTGATACGATCTACAAAGCGTACAGGTAACATACTACTTCAGCTACTATTAATTTGGGAATTATAGCTACTATTAATTTGGAAATTTTAAAGTACAGTTAGTTTGTTACTTTGTACAAGATTTTCTTAACGTGAGGATATCTTTTTCCGCCACTTGGAAAAAGGGTCTCGATAGCGTTACGTGGCATTCAAAGTCTAGTCAAGTCTTTAATGACTCGCAGTTGTCTCTATCGACGTCAAATACGTTTCAATTGTCAAATTGTCACTTAAATGACATTTTCGCGCTATATATTTTTTTTTATTTATAAAAATATAACAAGCATAGGTTTGAAATACAATACATTTTTAATAAAAAACTTCTAAATAAATGTTCGACTATGTTAGGTCTAATTCAGAATTAAGGCACTGAGCTTACAATTAAGCTTCTTCATGGATTTAAGGACCTTAGAAATTCTGTACCTTACAGTTAACTGTGGTGTATACTATTTTTTTAATGGCTCACTGAACCGAATAAACCGATAGAAAAAAACAGAGATATAATTTTGATGTAAAGGCGGCGGATCACCACGGGTAATCTTTTCCAGCCAACCCTTAGCGTAAAAAGATTCACGTTCCCTTAGCGTAAGAAGGTCAAAAAGAAAGTGATTTATATGTGTGTATTTAAAAAAAATACTTAAAATTTACAGGTTTTATTTAAAATTAACTTTTGTTTTCTTGAAATATATTATAAAGAAACATACATATATAAATTAAAATTAATATAATAAATATAAATAAACATTACAAACATACATAAATGAAACTATGATGAAATTCATAAATATATTTATATTGATAAGAAGTAGCTTTTTAAATATGTGAACTTGATATAGATTCACGTATTTCCCGCGGGAGGGTATTCCAGATAGTTGCAGCCTTGCAGAGTAGGGGCAAAGCTAGCTTATTATCTCTCTGAATTTGAGACATTGCGTATTGATTCGTGGACCTTTACGCCGCGCTTTGCCTTGTTACTGGAGCAAAGAAATGAAAATATTAAATATTTCATTTCCTCGAGTCGGGATCAAACCCAGAACCTGTAGTGTTTACAATTGTACGCTTGTGCACCTGCGCCGCGACACGCCTCCTTATAAAAATATTATTTAAATTAATTAAACATATATACAACTATTAGTGAAGAAAGCACACTAGAACTAAAACTCATCATTGGTCGAGACAAAAATAGCCATTATCGCATAATTTGATAAAAATTCCGAAAAAAATCCGATTAAATGGGGGTCGGTCGATAATTTTATGATTATACTCAACGGAAACGTGATTTATAAAAAGGTGACAGACAAACTTACGTTTGTAAGTGCATTCTTCATTTTGTATGAAATGAACGACAAATATGATACAGTAATGATTGGTATTCCTTTAAATATCCAATTTTCGGATTTATCAATTCGTTTCTATTATAAGTTATCACTTCATGCCAAAATTAATTAGCATAGATGCATGATAAGTTAATTATGATAGGTTTTTTATATAAAATTTCATGCAGTGGGTAGGAGGTGCCCGGCCCTGCCGCAAGGGAAGCGTTACACCATAAAATTGATTTATGGTCTCTTAGAGCAATAAAAATGAAGTTTCAAAATCTAAAATGTTTTCTCATAAAGGAAAAGATTAGATCCATATATCTATCCTCTTACAGTCACAGAGTGGTATCCAAGAGAAGGATAACGGGGAGCCACTAAGGAGATAGGAAGACGACATAAAAGCATCGGTAGAAGTAACATGGACAAGGAAAGCACGCGATAATCAAGTGTGGAAAGATCTGGAGGAGGTCTATGCTGATAAGCATGATATAACTACTTTATTACATATAATTTTAAATAATTATGTTTGTTAATAAAGGCTAATTTTAATTCTAACTTAGACTTCCTGTCATTCCGGATAAAAGATTTTGGGTGGCGATTCTCAACGTCGCATTCGACGCCATATTTTATAGCAGCGGTGATGCAGTGGTGGATTAAATATATATATATATATATATATATATATATATATATATATATATATATATATATATATATATATATATATATATATATATATATATATATATATATAATCCATACTAGCAGTTTGCCCACGGCTTCGCCCGCGTAGAAATTATAATCGTATATCAAGCCATATCTTCTCGTATTGCTACTTCCAATAGTATTACTTTTGGACTGGACTTACATAAATTTTAAAGACGTACAGTCTATTTCATAAGACTTTATTTGGCTGTAGAGACAAACCGACGAACGGACAAACGGACAAATAGACAGGCAGACTGACAAAATTTTAAAAATTGTAGATTCGTGTTCTATTAGTTATTTTAAGCCCCAAACAATGTATATTTCGTAAATAGATACAATGTAGAGACACGACTTTTTTACTGCTTGTTTTTCATGTTGATGTTCTATTCTATTCAAATCGATTGGAATGTTAAACATAGTATGTGGCATTTTTCCTCCAATAATAATGTCTTAAAGGCAGCAATACTTGAAGATGCCACTGCGATTTCTTTTCGTAAAAACATTTAATATGCTAACACAAAAATATCTTTGATTTTCACGATTGATACCCATTTTAAATGAAACAAATTTAACTGGATTATTCCGATTTAATTGGAAAAAATGTTTAAAAACTATATAGATGATTTTACATATTAAAGAATTTTAGCTAAGGCTTTTTTACATTATTTTTACTTTTATTTTATATTTTTCATAAAGATTTAAAAAAATATAAGCGTATAATGTATAACATGCACCGTTTTTCTGACACAATTCTACCCAATTTTTCATTCTACCACCTCATTATGTTCACTAATCACAACTTTAGGATGGTGTTTGAACTTAAACCAAAACTTAAATGAATATTGCGACTTCTTCCTTAAACCTTAATACACACGAAAATGACAATAAAATTGTTTCTCCTCTACCGCGTATGATGCGTCGACTCATAGCATATTTAACATCACGTCGAAATTTTTAAAATAATAGATATTCCTGCATTAATTTTTATTACCTTGCATGCTTTTTTCCTTAAAAATATCTAATGCGCTATTTAATATAGCAATTTAATTTAAATTAATTCATCACAATAAACAACTTTAGATAAGCCGAAATTTTATTGTTTACTGTTATAATTTATACTTTCCATATTTCTATTTGTATGTCAGTAAAGAAATTCTGTCAAGCTGCACATCCTATATTTTATTGTTTTTTACAGTTTGGCAGGGCCGTTATAATTATTTATGAGATTTTCCAGATCTTACATTTTAATATGTTAATGCAAAATGCTCACCACGCCTAATAACATTTGTAAAGACAGCATTTCATTATTTCTTATACTTTAGCTGGACCGTTATGATTATTCATGAGCTGTTCCAGATCTTCGATTTCAATATGTCAATGAAAAATGCTCACCACCCTAAATAACATTTGTTAAGACAGAATTTAATTATTTCTTATACTTTAGCTGGACTGTTATGTTCACCACGCTCAATAACTTTTGTTAAGACAGCGTCTCAATATTTCTTATAGTTTAGCTGGACTGTTAATATGATTTATCAGATATTCAAGATCTTCAATTTTATTATACCATTGCAAAATGCTCATTTCCTTCAACAATTTTTGTTATTTACGTATTTAATTATTTCTTATCATTTTTCTGGACCCCTACTGTTCTTCATCAGATATGAAAGTATTCGAAATTAAATATAGCCTAAGTCCTGCCCAGACTAAATTGGTATACAACAAAAAAAAATCATTGAAATCGAATTGATTGAAGACATGCTGGTACAAACAGACAGACAAAAAATTAAAAAATTGTAGATTCGTGTTCTATTAGTTATTTCAAGCCGCCTACATTATTTTTTTTATAAATAGATTCAATGTACAGACACGACGTTTTTACTGTTTTATTATAATATAGATGTACGTAGTGTCAAACTGTCAAATGGCTAACAAGTACTCAGTTATCGCAAAGTGTAGCATTGGAGTGGTCGTTTCTGTGGTTAAACTTAACAAAGTTTATATTTTGTTTGTGTTTTGTCATTGTAAATTAAAATAAAAACACAGAATTATCAAAATAGGAATATGGTGATTATATACACATCGTACTTTTTGGTCATCGCGAGTATCTTATGTAAATCATGTCGTAAGTGTTCTTTTATATTATGTTTTTTATATATTGTATAGTATATTATGCTTTAAAGAAATATAAAAATCCTTCATATTAATAAAATACATACTTACCAATAAATTGAAAAGATACATATTGACATGTATCTTTTCAATTTATTCGAAGGACCCAGGATAAACGAATATATATTTCCTTTGTTTTTGGGATTCAAATAGAAGCCTCTAGATCTAGACTCTAGTGTTATAGTAAAAAATGTAGCTAAATAGTTTAAATTTTCAATTGGCGTTATTTACATTGAAAAATATGACCTTCCTCTATGCGCGTATGATTACTTTTTATATAAGTATTATGGTAAAATAAAAAAAGGTCCAAAAGCCTATCGTGGCACAGGGGCGCAAGCGTGCGACTGTAAACGCGTCAGGTTGTAGGATCGATCCCCACTCAAGAAAATGAAATATTTAATGTTCTTCGCTTCTGTTAACAACACAAATTGCGGTGTTGAATTAGGCCACTCAATGCCTCAAATTTGTCATTCACTAGGTTCCCAAGTTTTCTCTGCCTACCACATGCGGGATACAACGTAAACCTGAAAAAAAGGTCTCCGAAATTCTTCTATGTTATTAAAAAATTTGAACGTTGAACTTTTTTCACCGATTATTTTTTGTAAAATAATATTTATAATATTATCTTTCCTAAGTTTGTAATAACTCTTTAAAAATGTTTAAAGAAAAATAAAATATAATTTAACATTAAAAATATTATTGGCATGATATTAACATTTTATTATTTTAGTTTCAGTCCCCATGAAGTCTAAGTGTCCACGTGACACTAACTGTGTTTTGGCCACTTCGTGCCCTACTGTTATTCGCCTCTTAAACCAAAACCAGATAAATGTTGTGAAAGAAATGTATTGTGAGCACGAAAGAGGACAGGCGAAGGTATGTTGATAACCTCTAAACAAAATAACGACATTAAAAAATGCTAAGGAAGCGATTTGATGTTTTGTTTAATAAGAAATTTGTTATAGTAATTTTAATTGCTTCATATGACAAGTCATTTAAATTAAAAAATATATGCGTTTGGAGTACCCCGGCCAAAAACAAATTCACTTAGATTTTTTCTCTGACTCCAAATGTAATGTATTGTTTATATAATTTTTTTATAATGTAAAGAAAAATATCAAAAAATATTTATACATAAAAATGCATATACAAAATAAAACTTACTAAATTATTTGGAATCTCTGCTGCAGTTTCCATTTTTCATAATTTTAAAGGCCATAAGAAAACAATATTCCCGTATTGATTTGTTGTTGGTGTTTGTAAGCTTTGATTATCGGTATTTATTTATTATTTTTATATTTAATTAAAAAATAAATTTTCCATACTGGATATTTTGTATTATTAGTTTAATTTTGAAGCTAATCGTCGATATATTGATATTTTTACTCGTGCATTTTTTGTTTGTTTATAGTAGTCTCGATTCACGCAATACAAATGCAGTGCCTTAAATTTTGCGGCAAATATCTATTCGAAGCGAGTACATTATCGACTTATAATAAACCCCTCTAAACTATTATAATCGGTGATAAACATAAACAACAAGTGTTCTTTAGACACATAGTAAAAAAAGCTATTATAAAAACGTAATTTCAGTTACAGAAGATGTAAAGTTTTATATAAAAATATAGCAATTTTCTGTCAAGTCAAATCGATACAAAAAATAAATATAATTTATTTAAAATAATCGAAAGTGGTACTTTAAAATAAAAGTTTGACGTTTGTGGTACAATATAAATATCGTTAGTTTTGAAAAAAAATCATAGTATATGAAATAATAATATATATAATCGTAACTTACCACCACCTTACTTATTATTGGGAAGATTCAACCCGTCATTCGTAATCGAATTTCCCCGGTTAGATAAATTACACGGAAAACAAAACTCCGAGTGTATCTTCTGGTCCAAAAAAATTCAACGTCAACTTGCAAAAGTTAACAATCGCCGTATCGATACGTTTAGTTAAAATACGTACTTAAAAACGCATAAAGAACGAATTTTTTGAATTTTTCAAAATATTTTCATAAAAAGCCAGAACAGAAATAAAAAACAAATAAAAGAAAATATATCTAAAACATCTATAAATTTTTAGATATAATTTCTTATATTATCACTAAATGTTTACATACATATTGTTTTTACTAACTTAAATGATCCATTTTTAGGTATGCTGTCCATCATCAGAGACTATAATTGAATTTAGAACCGAAACTGAAATGAAGTATAAATCCACTGATAAAGTTAAAAATGCAAATTATAAAATAACCTTTCCGATCAACACTTCTACTACTACATATAAGTATAAGCTTGCGCAAACAACGCAAACCCAAACGATGCAGACATACAACACTAATATAAGCCCTTTTCCCAACAAAACTATTTGTGGCCTAGAGAGAATTAGTGATAAGATTGTTGGTGGATCAGTAGTTGATATCGACGAATTTCCTTGGCTTGCACGCCTCCAGTACAAAAATGGTATGTATTACGAAACATAAAATTTAATGTGGCGGCTATGATATTGGTTGATGATGATGATTGATAGAAAATTCATTAATTTCAAAAATTCTACAAAAGTATAATTTTAGTCCGCATGAATCTTTCTTATAAATATATGACGACGTTTGCTTTTTGGTGTTCGTTTAATTTTGTTTTAATGAAAATAATATAAATATTGTATAGTTTTATAAAAATAAACTATTAATCTGTATTAATTATTATTTCTAGAACATGAAACTTATTTTGGGTGTGGAGCTTCGCTTATTACTGATCGGCACCTTATTACTGCTGCCCATTGTCTGGTACAAGACAGACGTAAACAACTGTAAGTTCATTTTATTTTGCTGATTAATTTTTAATTTATCAGTTCCAAATATTAGCATCTAATTAATAAGTCCAAATTAAAAATGACTATACTTAATTATACTCTCAATTAAAAAAACATCACACAAAGATTAAATATTACCCGATATTCAAAGCATAGGGGAATATGCATGTTTTTTTATTGCTCAAATTAATGATTTAAATCTCTTAACAAAGAAAAAAATATAAATAGGATTTAAAACATTCAAATAATTTTAAATATTAAAGGTTTATCGTCATTAAAACAATATTAATGTTTATGCCGCATAAACGTTAATATTTTTTGAATGACGTCAAGGGCCACTTATCGTGTGTATTCCCAGCGCCTTTTAGTACATACTACAGGTTTTCTGTTGTAATCATCAATTGGATAATTAAAAATACAAAAAAATTTTTTACAAGTTTTACTCACTCACTCAGCTTCGCGCTGTATCCACATGGCAGGATAGAGAGAGGGAACTCGAGACCTTAGCCTTAAGACTTTCCGTTCCGTTACCCACTTTCACCGAAATTGAGGCATTGCGTGTTGAGTGGCGAGACTCAACGCCGCACTTTACGTTTTTACCACAGTGAAAAAACGAAAACATTAAATATTTTAATTTAAAACTAGTTTCATAAAAATATTTAAGACAAATTTAAACTTTATGTATATTCATCAATATCAGACTAACTCACTTGGTGTACCTACTCATGAAAAATTAACTTCGACAAACTACATGATTTTTTTATTGTAACTGACTGTATGTATAATATAAATTAATATATTATTTACAGTAATCTAACCTATATAATTATTTATCATTTACAGAATAAGTGTACGCCTAGGGGAATGGGACGAAGATACTGAACGTGATTGCCAAAAAAATTATTGCAATGAAAAGCCACTTGATATTGATATTGAAAAAGTGTTTATATATAACAATGTTAATAATATAAAGGACACGTTATTGGCGGATATAGGCTTGATAAAATTAAAGGAGTCTGTTAAGTTTACAGGTCAATATAAATTTGAATAGTTTCTACCTACTATTAATTTAATAGATACCTATGTTAATTGTTACCAGCAATCAATATAATTGGGTAATGCAATGTACCAAAAACGTATTAGGTAATTTATGAAATATGATTCCTTATATACTTTACTGTATTCTATAAAACCCCCAATACGCAACCGGTAATTCATGGTTAAGTCGAAAACAAGGAAGGATACTACGTGCCGGCAGACAATAAGCTTGTCAATTGTTTACTTCCTATAAACAGCAGGTACTATATACAATCCCTAGAAATTTTAATCATTACCTAGGTAAAGTATGTAATATTCATATTATTTCAAATATTACCTGTATACCCCAGGTATGACGCACCGAAATTATACAGATTGCATATATGTACATGTTTTTATAGCTTATTCCCATCGCTGTACCGCACATAGGGTAGGCTGAAGGAACATGGGGAAGCAACCTGTTGTTAAGGGGACCTCAGTTAACTAGAGCGAGGAATTGATAACATTAAATATTTTAATTTCCTCTATTCTAATCTAATCTTCCTCTTTACAGTCGCACCCTTGTATGACTGTATCCCTTTGCCACGACTGGCCTCTACATTATAATTATGATATTTTTAATAATTTTAGTATTTTTAAATTGACAGAGTTTATATCGCCAATTTGCATACCGAGCACAGAATACGTACAAATGCAAGTACATGCACAGGCTGTTCCTTATTGGACAGCAGGTTGGGGAGTGACGGAATTCGGTTAGTCGTAGTTATAATTTAAAATATTTTATTTGATTAATTCAGTTCTTTATCTGTGGCATTTGAACGTGCTAGTTCACTTCGCCCAAAAAAACTTCGCCCATTTTGAGTTTTTCGCCGAAAAACCAAAAATGTTTTTTTATTCTCTTACAACGAACAAATTGTTAACTAAAATATTTATAAAAATAAAATGTATTTTCAGCAATGCCATCTACACTAAAGCGTAAACTAAGCTTATATGGTGTTTCTACAAAAATATGTAAAGTAATTTTTAAAGATATTGAAAAGTCATTATTTGATAGACTTATATGTGCTGGAGGAGTTGAAGGAGAAGACACTTGTGCTGGCGATTCAGGAGGACCTTTAATGAAAAAAGTGGAGGAGGATTACCGATCAAATTGGTATTTATTTGGAATTACTAGCACTGGCAATCCCCAGTGCGGCAAGGAAGGTATACCTGGCATGTACACGAAAGTTTCTGTTTATATGGATTGGATACAAAGTATCGTTAGTACGTCGTAGAGTGCAATATGAAACCATATACATATTGTAATTCAAGGTGCTGATCTCATTTCTCATCTTCTGTAGTGGAAGGAGCTAGTTAATCAATATTCTGTTTAACATGCACAAACTACCTAGGCGTTTTATTAGTCAATGCGTTACAATTTTATCGCAAAATAAATGAACCTAGTGAAGACATAAAGGTCCCTGTTTTAACGAACGAAAGAAAGTATTTATTTATAAAATACTATCTTGAGCCATACTGGAATTTAAAATTAAATTATTTTTATAAAATGGTCCTTTGTCCTACAAAATATGGCCTGCTGCGATACAGACTCACCATGTCTATAAGCTATGGAAAGAAAAATGTTGATAATGAAATTAAAACTAGGAACATTAGCAGCACGAGAATGATTCAAATGTACCTACTCTTCAAGTGTGCCAGTTCAAATGTAGCTCTTTAAGAGTACGTTAGCTACAGGGAGAAGACCAAAACCAAAAACTAATTCAAGCTTAAATATTTAATTAAAAAGAATATGTGTTTATTTATAACTGGACTGTATAATTTATTTTCCATAATTGTATTTTAGATTTAATTAAGTTCTTTATTGTTCCCGTTGATATAACTATTAAAAGGTTCAAAATAATATGTTTATGTCACGTATAATAAAGAAAACAAATGTTATAAAACAGTAAATTTTGTACGAACGAATTGACAAAAATAAACATAACAAGAATCAGGATGTAATACCTATAACTCAGTAGTATTATTTACTACTAGTACTTAATGGCATTATATACTTCTACTAAGACTAGCGTCCCACCCGAGCTATGAAGTTGAAATTACACAATTTTTTGACTAATCTAATTACTTTCTTGTTATAATAAAGTTATCACTTTTAAGATAATACATACACATTAAAAACTAAAATTTCAGTTAAATTAATAAATAATTTGTAGGAATTTTGACCAACAAAAAATATTTACTTACCTTTGTTTTTCAACCGATTTAAATAAAACAAACACAAAATATTGAAGGAAAGTTGCCAAATTATAATAGTAAAGTCTGCATTTAAAATTTAAATGCAGATTCTACTATGTTAGCTGTTACTAAGATTAGCGCGTACAAACAGACAAAAAAATTAAAAATCATAAATAAGATACAACTGTGGTCGCATGTCTCGTGCACTGTTCTACCTCTAATATAAGATCATAAATTCGAGATCGGATTCGGATCATAAAGTACCAGAACTTAACTTTATTCATATCATATAAATTGTATAGATAACATTAGTTATAACTAATGTTATCTATACAATTTATATTATAATCTACAACTTCTGATGTCTGTCATTCATGGATGACAAACAAAGCAGATTCAAAACAAGGAAATAACAAAAACCGTCTATGGCCGAGACAAAACTTAGCTTTCTGTTGAAAGCAGTAATTTAAAAGATTTTTAAACTTTTAATTGCAATGTCCTTAAATGCAGGATGGTTAAAAAAATTAACTCATTATAAACATACCAAAAAAATTACAAAAAAAATGTCCAAGATATTGACATAATCTCTGTCGACATTAACATGAAATAATATTAGAGACAGTAATCGTGCATTAAAAACCTTCATTCAAAATATACATCATTCCTCCGCATTAT
>DWMZ01000768.1:0-19653 GCA_018249855.1 Eueides tales michaeli
TCTTTAAGACCCCACCAATATCTATTATAAGATTATTGGGTATTGATCTATTGTGGGGGGCGCGAAAGGGTTTAAGTACTTCTTGTTACGATTTAAATCCTTTCACCTATTCTTCTCTTTGTCGTGTAATGGTATGTTTGGATTATTGATTCTTTTGGTCTGTGGTTTCTGTTTGCTAATAAGGGCGTTTATTTTTTTTCTATAAAGAACTTGCTTATCGTTGTATCGTTTTTTTCTACAAAAATAAAAATATTTTTGTATCATCGCAGATATCGCATGGTAAAAATGATAAAAAAAATATTTTCTGAATTTTATCTTTCTATGCCTAAATTTAGAGCCAATTATTAAGAGTTTAGAACATTTTATTAAACTTAACTGTAAGAATATTTTAAGAATTCAAAAATCCGTATAATTTAAAAAAAAAAACGCTGATATATTTAAGTCATTGGGTACTTGCACCTTCAAAGTTTTTGTAAACAAAAGCTTTTCCGATCAATAATGTTAAGATTTAACTTTTTTCCGAATCAATTAAAATTACTGGTTTTTGACAAATTGCATAAAAATAAATTCAAGTTGAATTTTATGCAATTTGATAAAAACCAATACTCGAAGTTTTTCAACATAAAGTTTATATTAAAATATAATTTCATCTTAAAATAAGGCTTGAGGGCGGTCGTGGCGCAGGGGCACAAGCAAGTACGTACCGTACGTACTTGCTTGTGCCCCTGCGCCGCCTGTATGTGCCACAAGTAGAATTCTCGATTTCCATTCGAGCATATCAAATACTTAATATTTTCATTTCTTTGTTCTGGTAAGTTGAAATCTGTTAAGTCTATGGAAAAAGGGGAATGGATTTCTCCTAATATAAACGGAGTGTCTTAACACTAGGTTCCCGAATTCTCTCTATCTACATTGCTATGTATATATGCGAAATCTGAAAAGAAATTAATTATAAAATTCTATCATCGATCATTACGATATACAATGTTACCGTTTTCATTTCCCACGTAGACAAAACTAAACGCTTCTTCATGCAAATTTTGCCTAATCCTAGGCACCTATCTACATATTAAGTAAATTTTTAGCAATGACAAATTACTTTAAGTACCTCCTTGGAGTAAGAAGTCTTTCTCACATACATTGATCGCATGTGGCTAATGTTTTATTCAATAATTGACAAGCATTACGATTATTATGCAAAATAACGCATTATGATTTAGCATGTTGACATAATACCATCAATCTGTTGTTTGATTTATATGGTGTAGGGCTGTTTGGTGCTTGTATGTCGATGTCGATAAAAAAAATAAATAAAAAAAATTAATTTAAGATCGTCTTTTTTCTTAGGGGGATTATTTTATTTTGAGGTATAACCTTGTTATAATTGTAGTGGCCCAGAGACACAAGCGTTTTTAATTTGCGGGTTGATTCTCACACGAGGAAATTAAACATGTAATATTTTGAAATGAAATTTTTAATATTCTTATTTCTCCGCTCTGGTTACAAGACACAACGCGGCTTTGATTTTTGCCACTCAATACGCACTGTCTTAAGTGCGGCGGAGAGTCGGATGCAGTACAGAGTGTCCTAACACTAGGGAACCTAGTGTTAGGACACTCTGTACTGTGCCTACTGCAGGATACAGCGTATAGTTGAATAATAAAGAAAAGAAAAAAAAAGTAGTGCCGCTTGTAAAATATAATGCTATTAAATATAGGCTAGACTCCCTAGACTTTGATATAACAATAATGCAAAGTACCTCAAGTAAAACATTTACATCATATCATAACTTTAACTATTAATTTGAACCGTAGCTATTTTAATCTTCGTAATTTAAAATCAGTTAGTAAGTTATTGTTAAATTAGACACGCTATTTTAATTATTGTGGTATCAATTTAGCGCCGTTTAAAGATGTTCAATGAATGAACACGCCAAGAATTCATTGTATTTAAAAATTATAATAATTTGTCGTATTATAAAGTAATAAATTATAGTTTTTTGTTTATTTAGAATACTTAAAATATTACAGAATTTCGTTAAGATTCCGAATAAAACGTAAAGACTTAATACCGATTTAATTATGAGGCAATGTCTCGAATAATTATACTAACATTGCTCTATCATTAAGAAAAAATAATTTTAAAAAAGATAACTATTCAACACATATACATAAGTTCGATCAAATTTATCGATATAAAAAATTGTCGATATTTCCAAAAAAAACTACATATCGACATTTCTATCTCAACACTGATTTACTTATATAATAATGATGGATTATCCAAGCTTTTCGATGCGTTCGCACCGCAACGCCTATTATGCAGATGCATTCTTATAGACACGGTGTCGAACCTGCACCCCTTTTGGTACATGCTTCGAATGCAATTTAGGAAATTAAGGTGGAATATCTGGATGGAATATCTTAAGGATGTTTAAGAATAAGATAAAGTGTTGGGAATTAAGTAATTCGATGGTGGGAAAAATAAATCTATGTTGTTTGTTTTATAACTAATAATCATTAAATATTGGTTTAAATTAAAAGTTTAAAGTAATTGTGCTTTTATTTATCTTAGAGAACTTCATATGAAGATATTTTCTAGGATTAAATTGTAGAATATATAACAACAAACAAACTCTTCAGTTTTATAAATAATACTTTAAATTAGAAGGATTAGATATTAGTTAAAGTTGTTATACACAGTAGCTTGCAGCAGTAAGTAGGGGGAACCTGGAAACCACTCAGTTTGTAATAAGACATCTCCGTTTTCCTTTTTCCTTAATTTTGAACATATTACGCGTTAATCTACTAAGCTCAACGCCGCCATTTGCCATGTAACCGGAGCAAATGAATGAGAATTTCAAATATTTAGTTTCCTCGAGCACGTTTATTGTAGTATGGTTGTGAGGGCCCTGCGACATGCCACAATCATACCTTACCTGTTATAATTTCCTCTTTTATCTCACATAATCAAAATTTTATTAATAATGAGTGAACATAATATTACGTCCAATCTCAAAGCATCGTTTAATTATATAAACAAAACAATTTGTAAAGTATTATAACATACCTTTAAATATCTTAAGAGCTTTCTTAGCGACCGCAAGCTCCTTGCGGGAGCTTTGCCGTTTGTGAGTGAAATCAAGAAAGTTATACGTAAAATTTATGTTTAAAATAGGCTCGTGGTATATAGTTAAATTGCTATTTACAACTGATTTATCTTAGAGTTAAATATATAGATAAGTTTAATAAATTTTAATCTTTATACTATTTTTCGTACTTGGCAAGGTAGGCCTCTGCGTACTGGGGACTGGGAACCTGAAAATCTAGTGTTGTGACACTCCGTACCGTTCGACACTTTTCGGCGAACAAGAAGCAGTACGTGTTGACTGGCTGAACTGAACGCCGCGTTTACAGTCACACGCTTGTGTCTTTGCGCCACAACAGGTCTCATCTTTATACGCTTTTAGTTTATAGTTTTAAATACTAATGTGCATATTTTTTTATAAAAAGAAAAAAGAATATAATCACTATCTTTGTAGCGCAACATGAAGGCCCTCTGCACATAGCAGGATAGACAGAGGAAAATTGGGAACCTAATATGAAGACACTCCGTTTCTATGAATATATTTTATTTAATGAAAATATTAAATTAAATATTTATTGGATTGGGTATCGCACGCTTGTAGGTACTCTGCGCCAAGACAGTTCCCATATAACATATTATTATTACATTTAAAGATATTTCACAGTATTAATATAGCTTTGTTCCTAATCTTAGATGACATACGACCCAAGATGCGGTTGCGGTGGCTGAAGGCCACGCGAGTGAGTAAGCAGTTTAACTCAATATATATATAATTAAAACAGAATCCGTTTAGACGCACGCAGTGGTACAGATGCTATTAAATTTGCTACGTTTAGTTCCTTCGACCAAAAAAGTAAACTTTCAATACTAATTTTTCTTGATATAAACGGAATTTAAATTAATTAAATATATAATCGATGATTTTGTAACTCAATTGAATTATTCGGTGATAGATTCATATTTTAATAAGGGTATATTTTTTTTTATAACAATTTTTTTAAAAAGATAAGATGGTGTTAAAAAACTCAGTCGCGCAAGCACCATTAACTATAGAAACGTTGATATTTTCAATATAAAATAAGTAATAAAATTTAAATAATATATATTTATCACGGAAACAGTTCAGTTTTTATTCACTTTAACTTTTAACAATAGAAAAGTGATTTTGACAATAAGTGAATGAGAAAGAAAAAATATGTCGCTCGATTTATTTGCTGAGTTAAAGATTGGAGTCACGACTGTAAATTTAGCATTAAATTTGTTTACACCGTCATCGTGAATTTAGTACGTGTCTAACGAAATGTCTATGAGCTCAAGTTTTGCTAAGGTGTTTGCGTAGGTTGTAAATTTTTCCTGAGATAGAGCCTAGTGTCAAAACACTCCGTTCTTTATTATCTACAAAAGTTTCGAGAACTAAGTGTATCTTAACGCGGCAAATTATTCTGCCTGAAATGAAAAAAAATTCCCTCCAACTGACACCAAACACATAACCCTCGAATTTATAATAAGATGTTACCCACTTCGATCATTTCTTCAACTTTAACTTGCTTCTTGGAATTCTTGGAGACATGTAAAATGACCTACCTCTCCGGCTGTATATTAGAAAATTTAAAAGTATAGAAATACAAATGCTTAAATATATTTTGTCTCTTCTTTCTCTTCTAGCTTCACGCTGTATCCCGCACATGGCAGGGTAGGCAGAGGGGAGTTGAGAATTTGAGGCATTGCGTGTTGACTGGCTGAACTAAACGCCGCGCTTTTTCTTAGTACCAGAGCGAAGAAATGAAAATATGTTTAATACATTTTATTTAAAAATATTAAATATTTCATTTCCTCGAGCGGGGATCGAACTCACAATCTGTCGTGTTTAAAAACGCACGCTAGTGCCCCTGCGCCACGTCACACCTCTAATATACTTTGTACTTGCAAAACTGTATTTAAAAAAGGAAACATAAACATAACTTCCTTATAATAACTTTAACATTTAACACCAAACTAAAGAACCATGAAAGAACCATGCATTATAAATTATATGTTATAATTATAAGAGCGTGTCGAATTATCTTTTATATCTAAAATTGCCTGTAAGGAGACAATTACACGTTTCCGCTATCCATCTTAATATATATGAAAGGAATGCCGTGTAGATAAGAACGATGACAAAATTGTGTTTAAACGGTTTTCTTTTAACCACTAATGTAACTAAGAATGTGCAATGCCTCAAATTCGACGGAGAGTAAAGAACGGAGTGTTTTAGCACTAGGTTCCCAAGTTCCCTCCGCCTACCCTGCCACGTGCGTGATACAGCGTGAAGCTAAGAAGAACAAGGCTGTTTTCTTTGTTTTTATTTTTTAAAGAGGTAGTGGGGATTCGGTGCACATTTCATATTTACAATAATTTATTACTAAAGTATTTTATAGTTCAGCATTTATATCAAACTAGCTGTTACCTGCGATTTCGTCCGCGTTCACTATTTTGGTCATAGTGACTTACACATAAAAGCTATGCTACATATATGCTGTCGCGGACTTTTATTTAGAACTATTTAAGATAAATAATCCTACAGTAATCTACCTATAATTATCTTTGTGTAACTCCAACGATAAAAAAAAGTTTCTTTTTAAATCGGTGTTCACATCTTTGAGTAATCTGAAAAACATACTTATTACGTATGTTCCTCAGAGTACTCGAACCTTCTCCTTTTTTGAAGTCGGTTAATAAAATGACATGATAGTCAGATACAGATCTCCTAATTGCGTTATTATACGAAAAAACCGCATCTGTGCCTTTCAAATTTGAGGGTTGCCCTCGATTTCTCCAGGATTCCATCATTAGATCCTGATCTCCTTACCATGGGACCAATTGTGAAATATACCCTCTCGAACAAAAAAAGAATTTTGAAAATCGGTCCACCCATTTTCGAATAATCGGGAAACATACAAACGAACCTCCTTTTTTATGTCGGTTAAAAATTCCTATAAATTTTAACTTATTATGTTATCCTGATATCGAAGCTATATTACTGCAAAGTTTCATGAAAATCCTTTCAGTAGTTTTTGCGTGAAAGAGTAACAAACATACACACATCCGTACAAACTTTCGGATTTATAATATTAATAAGATAATAAGATTAGAAACGTAAAAGACAAATTCTACTAATATTATTGATTTTAAAATTTTTGTGTTGGGCTGTTTGTTTTATTTCACATTATAACCAGATTTTCATAAAACTATACAATATTGTAGGCGTAACCTACAGTAGATAGGATAGAGTTTATGTGAATATTTTTCTTTATTTGCCTCAAAACTAACGGTTATTATAATACAATTTTAAAATACTACAGTTAAGTAACTGTAACTTGTGAATGATAAAAATGCTAATTGGCAGATTTAAATTAAAAATCACGTTTCATTTATACGTAACTATAACAAATTTTGACTATATTAGAGCACACTTAAGAACATTATATACATATATTTTTTTACTTTTATTATCACGCTGAATCCCGTATATAGCAAGGTAGGCAAACGGAAATTAGTGCTAGAGACACTCCGTTCTCAACCCACCGTCAAATTTTCAAAAGTAGCACGCTTCGTTTTGTTACCAAATATTGGAATAGGTATTATTTATGACAAATTAATATCTTTTTGATAAAAAAGAATAATATTACAATACTTAACTCTCACTAATTACAATAAAAACAAAAAAAAAGCTTAATTATATCATTCTACATAACAGTTATATTTCCGAATACGTTCTTTTTAATGTAAAAATATATTTATTTTACATATCTATGTAAACCATGTATTATTACTGGCTGTAGCTAATGTGGTGTCGTTTATCAATGATAAGTCAACTGTTTAACGGCCGTTATTGCAGATTAAATATGAAAATTGTAAATTGCATGTCTAACGCTTGCTTGAGTTTTGTGGCTATGAAATGTTATTATATACATATATTAAATACATACATATATTTTAAATGAAATATTTTTAAGCGGACAGTCTACCCGAGACCACGGACTACTGTAAAATGTTCGAAACGTCGGGCTTACAAAAATGTTTATAAATAAAAATACGCGATTAATCCGTTTAAGACTGTTTAATTTAAAATCTGAAACAATCGTGAAAGTCAAAGATTAATACAAACATACATTTTTGCCATCAATAAGCTTCTTTAGTGAAGTATTACGCAGTATATAACAGAAAAATACTCGATATAATTACAATAACCAGTTAAGCCAAAATAAAAACGTATTTTGTTAAATATTTTCATATAATCACATGTAAATAGATTATTTACTTGAATTATGATATAATTTGTCCCAATTTAAAGTCAGCATAAGCAGAATTAAAACTATATATGGAATAATTAAATAAGTATAGATTTTTATTAAATTTCATAAATAATGGCTCGTAATTTGCCTTACTAACAGATTGTACCAGGTATGGCTCCTCAGCGGATCGAGTGGTACCACCACCACCATTCTATATGATTACGTTCTCATTTATATCACTTCACTATTATAACTGTCATCAAAGTTACTTATTACCAAAATTATTAACAAACATACAGAAATAAGGAACAAATAACATTTATTTTATTCTTTTAAAATGATGCCTCAGTTTTAATGGCTCGACGATGATAATCGCCCACGGTACCCGTGACAAGTTTTTAATTGCACTTGCCTTCACCTGCCGACGTGCAACGTGCGTTCCACACTATTTATATTTTGTCCAAGCTTTATCTAAGTTATCCACAAGATATAAGATTTGTTAGCTTCCTTACTTAATATTTAAATAAAATAATTATAACTATTTTCTAGGTGTATTTTGTTTAGGGTTACAGATCAAGGCACAGTGACAGAAGACATTGCATGTTCCGTGGCGAAAACAACTTGTATTATTAGACAATATTTATTAACAAAAATGCTAATAAAACTAACAATAGATGATAATAATCAGAAAATTTACTGTTAGTAAAAATTAAATATAAACATTGATTTCAACTGCATTTTGAAAATTGGGAGATAATCATTTTATAATTCATTATTTTAGTTTAAATAATCTTATTATTTTGTTATTTTAAATTCACGCTGTACAGGCAACTTAAAATCTAGTGTTAAGACACTCCGTTGCCATCCTCACTTTCTGTTGAATATGAGTCATTGCGTACTGAGTGGTGGAACTGAACGCCGCATCTTGCCTTGTTGCCAGACCGAAAAATGTCTTACGAATAACTATACTACTACTCGGGCTACTAGATTCACACAGCCTTAGGCTTAAACCGCGATAAACTTCAACATTTATTCTAGTAATTATGTTTTTAAGCCAAATTTGAAATCATATTAACATAAGCCTATTTTATACAACATTTATCGACTGCACCAGCGTCACATCTTCAGGAATACAAGGAAAAATCTTCACAGACGAATTAGAGATACCCATGGGTCGCAAATGGCGTGCAATAAAAAATGTCGTTTGGGCACCTCACGACCGGAACTCGACGCGATTTTCATTTCGTGATAAATAGATGCCTATAAGTGCTTCTGCTGTATTCAGCCGAACTATTATTTTCTTATTTTGAAAATATAACCTTAACTCCAATGAATAAAGTCCAAATTTCTAAGCAAAATTGCAGCTGAGTAACTTTAGAAGATTTGTAAAAAAGAATTACTGTAACATACTAAAATTGCCCTTTTTTTACAATATAATAAGGTTTATTTTTGTATGGCGAAATTGTATGTTATATTTAACATGTCTGGTTTGGTTGACAAAATGATAGAAATTTGTATGATCGCTTGCGGAGTGTTGGAGCTTATTGCCGCCTCTTAATTCTGGGGTCCTTGACGCTCTTTTGATGGTGGTCATTTGAAATATGCTGTACAGTACAAGGTGTTGGTAATATGGGATGGTTTTTTATATTTTCTCTCGAATATTAAAGTTACAAAAGTATGTATTATACTACTATTATATATTTTCTTGCAGCTTTACCCTGTACATCACGCATGACAGGGTACGCAGAGAGATTTGGAAACCTAGTGTTAAGACACTCCTTTCTGTTCCCCAGTTTTTTTCCGAAATTGAGGCGTTGCGTCTTGAATGGCGGAACTTAACGCCGCGCTTTGCCTTGTTACTACTACTAGAGCGAAAAAATGCAGACATGAAATATTTAATTTGAAAATATTAAATATTTAATGTCATTTCCAGTGTTTTATTTCAGAACAATAGCGTCATAACGGTTCTATTCAGTCCCTAAGATTATAGTGTGTTAAACCTAATAAACACTTCGCCTTTAAAAAGTTTATATGGATTTTACTTATTCCACTTTTGCATTTGATTATTATATTACTTTTCAACTTCACTGTATTCTCGTCCTTGCTAAACATAAATTGTAATAATTATAAATTTAAAAACTAGTTAAAATAAAAAAGTCGAAAGCGACAAAAGGCGGCGTTGTGTTACGCCATTCAACATGCAGACATGCACGCCTCCATAATTCGACGGTAAGTGAGGAACGCAATGTCTTAAGAAAATCGGAATGTCTTAACACTAGTTTTCCAGGTTCCCTCTTTTCAAAAAAATCTCAAGAAAATTTTCATCCTCACGCATCTCTGCTGCATATGTTTCGATAAAACAATCTAATATTATTTAAGTGGTGAAATTAAACGTCGTCTTATTATTCAACATTTTTTAAAAGTTCCTAATCAAGAACAATAGAATTTTAAATATTATAAAACTTTCAGTTTTTTTTTATGTTATATAAGTTTTAAGAAAAACAACAATAAGTTGTTTAATATAAACCATTTTATACAATTTTATTTGTAATTAGAAACAGAAGCTTTTTTCTCAAATTCGTCAACGCTGGCGTCGGCGGCGATTTCAAACGGGATCTGTTTGACAGATGTGGTGAACATTTTTGCTAAGAAATATTTGTATCGAATAAATACACATTTTGGGAGGGAACTTTGTGTTAAGACAATTAATTACGCAACTTCTCTATTTTTTTTTAAATATTGTGTGCTGAGTTGAGGATGTCAATGTCACACCTTGTTTTTTTGCCAAATCAAAGATAAATATTTTTCAGTATTGACAGTTAAAAATATTAATATTTGAATTCCTACGGTAAGAGTTAAAATTTTCTGTGACGTTTGAGCTTTTTTAACCCCTCAGAAGACAAAAGGGGGGGTGATCAATTTTAAATTAAACTCCTTTTACTAGTTTATTCATGTATTTTTACTTTTCAAGATTTTATTAAGGAGGAGAGAATTATTTTGAATATAAAACAATTACGTTCATTCCTGTTTTCTCGCGTCGTTTTTCATTAAAAATATTTTTAAATATTTGAAATTATTCAAACGAAAACAAAAATGCTACACACAACTGGTATCAAAAAGCCTTAAGGAATCTCGAAATTTACACAATCGTAATAAGTATTAGGAGATCCAGCTTTTTGTCAGTCCGTCTGTCCTCGCGGTCATCCTGCATTTTTGGCGATGACATTCTTTGCCTCGTTTTGATGAAACTTCACATCAAGTTGATGATTATTTATTTTAAGCTTTAAGTTGTTTAGTTTAAGGTACATTTTTAAATATCACGTATTTTATTTTATAGCAATAAATAAAAAAATATCGAAAGATTTCAAAAGTATGAAAATGTGAGTTGTGGCACAGTGGGTAGGCAGATGACCGTAGACTCGACTGTTGTAAGATCAATATCTACCCGTAGAAAGTAATTATAGTAAGTAATTTCGCCTCTAAAGATACTATATACGAGTATATATGTCAAAAATTGGGGACATAAAAGGATCTGGACCTGTTTTTATCGTAATCTGTTAAATTATAAGAGATACTTATAAACATCGATAGATATATATAGAGCAGGCATCCCGTGGTAGACGATAATTAGGTGACAACCAGATTTTTGTACGTGTATACTTAAGAATATTTATAAAATATTATTTTTTTACCGAAATCCAACACTTTAATCGGATATAAATTATCAAATATCTATAAATACTGTAAAGAGTTAGTTTACATAACTTTATACCTATGGTTTCGGCGTAAACACCTGTAAACTATATATTATATTAGAACTATCCAAAAATGCTATTATTATCAAATTTCTATAAACAAAATTGATAAAAAGTAAACAAAATAAGTCTTATATTGTCTAATTATTAATAACTATTTTATTGATTAATAGATTTTAATCAGCTACACGTAGTATACCACACGTAGAAGGGTAGGCAGTGGGAACCTTGAAATGTAGTGTTGATACACTCCGTTTCTATTAAGATACTTTCGTTTCCCACCTTCCGCTTGTTTGTGGCACTCTTGCGTGCTGATTGGCGAAGTGAGGACATGAACCCACGACTTATCGCATATATAGTCACACGCTTGTGCTCTTGCGTTACGACTGCATCCAGCGAAAAATCGTAAAAGAAAATTAGCTTCACGCTGTGTCCATACGGCAGGGTAGGCAGAGAGAACTTGGGAACATAGTGTTAAGACACTCATTTTCCGCCGATTTTGTTTTAAATTATTACTAATAACCCAATATTATACATCCTTTCAGTATATTCTCTGGATGGATGTAGTTATATTACTTACAACCAATCCAAAACTTGAAAAGACAAGCATCATCAATTAAACTATAAGGAATTACTTTACGTTTTATGCAACGAAAATCATATAGATTTTATAAATTGAATATTAATTCTTAATTAAGAGAGCATTACTATAATTTAGTTATAGTTTTGCGAGTTAGTAAGTGGATTGTGATGAGCAAAAACTCTATACAGTATTAATTGCAATTTCTGTATGTAGCGTCAGCAGGTAAATCTTGAAAACATTATGATTGATGGTGTTTTATACTATCAAAAAAATATATAGGTTTTCACTATATTTCGGATACAACAATGTTACAATGTGTACTACAATGTTATTAATTACGAGTGTTAAACGATACATTATGTTAAATTACAAATATCTAGATAAAAATATTATATAAAAGTATACTTTTTTTTAAGTCAAGACAATCACATAAATTCAAACTGGTTACTGGTACCGGTTAAAGTTTAAGAGAAGCTGGCTTAGAGGACATCATAAGGAGTATTGCAATTTTGCTCACGAAATCAAATCGTAGAGGAAAATATGTATTTTTTGTCTTTTTATATAATATAATATAAGTATTTATGAAATGCATTATCGTATATGATTTATTGTTTATCGTACACCCATCTATATCCTTAGTTGTATTAGGGTAATCTAAAATTTTGTATTCTAATATTTTATTAAAAAAAGCACATTTTCAATATATTTTGATAATATTTATAATATTTTATTGCATATTTGTTAAAATTAAACCTAAAATATAAAAAAATATATCATATTCAATTATATGAAAATATATTTTATGGAAAAAAAATAATAATTTAAAAAAAATATTTTTATAATGTTTCTACTGACGCTACAGCGGTTGACGAATTGAATTTTGATGAGTGACTGCCGGCTCATTATCATTTTGCGTTGAAACCGCGCCATCTTTGCCAGTGATTTTTTTCATCACATACTGTAAAGCTTGGGCTACAAATAAATCAAATATTTCTGAAATAATAAAAAAATACGCTCACTATCTGATACAATTTTTTTCATAAAGGCAGAGAATTGTACTATTTAATGGCGTTAAGCGCTATGTAGAATCCCAATTGGTGTAATGATTTTTTCAGTTTCGTAAAACTAGAGGTAACAAGCACAGCGTTAAGCTCCGCTACTGTCTCATTTTTAGTTATATAATTGTACGAGTACATATTTAATTTCAGAATCAATTTAGCGCGTAGTATCATAGAATTGGAATGCAATTTTATTTAGAATTAATTCTTTCTGTACGACTCAAAGGCGTATCGTTTGATATATTATGACAGGGAAAGCGCTATCGGATTTGTTTAAATGCTATATGAGCTATAAAAAAATATGTAGTTTTATTTATTTTTTATTATTGCTAAGATATTTAAGCAATTTTGGTGCAGTGGCATATTTCAATGGGATGTTTCTGGTTCACATACGCTCTCGGTTTAATAGCTATAATTGTTGAAATTATTTTCAAATTAAGATACTAGACAAGGGTTTGGCAGATACAGTGCAACGTTGAGTTTCGTCTATAAATGTAATATTCTTAGTGGAATATTAGGCTAGAAAAAAGTTTAACAAAAATACCTATGTGTCAAGACGCCATGTTGAACGGCGTAACTTAACGCTGCACATTTGTCTGGACTACACGGAAATAATAATAAAATATATTCCAGAGTGGGTATCGAATTTACAACCAACGTCCGTCACTGCGTCTCGATGGCCTCAGTCTTGCTTATTGACTCACAAAAACGATGTGCCCTGTGGCTTATATCAAAATTTTATGATAACACGACCTACAGTGCACGTTATTGTTTGTTTGAAATGACACAAGTATAGTTATAACGTACGCTACTGTCTACGCTCAAGTACTCTGATATCATATTTTATGACGGAGCGTACTGTGTTTTATTAGCGCTTGAAATTCATTTGTCCCTGGTTTGTTAGAAGAAATTAAAAAATAGAAATGCTTTCACGCTGTATCCCGCATATCAGGGCAGGAAGAGGGAACTTAGTGTTAAGACACTCCACTTTTCGTCATGTTTTCGAACCATTTTTCGTTGAATTCTATGATAGAACCAGCTTTCATATCCGTGATGTGGTTTATAATATTGGTCATAGAGTTTTTTTTACATTTATTTCAATTTGTACTTGTATTCCTATACACCAGTCTACCATTTTATGCAGTGTTGGCAGAGGGAACTTGACAATCTAGTGTTAGGACACTCCGTTTTACTTCCCATTCTACGCCAAATTTAAGACATTTCGTGTTGAGTGGTGGAACTCAACGCCACACTTTTTCTTGTTCCAAAAACGAAGAAATGAAGACATTAAAAATTTAATTTGAAAAAATTAAATATTTCATTTACTCTAGTTGGGATCGAACTTGCAACCTATCGCGTTTACAGTCACACGCTTGTGCCGCTGCGCCACGACAGGCCTCAATAATATTTCTATCATTTTTAAAATTTACTAAAAATCACGAAAGCTTAGTAAAAATAATCGACGATTAGAGGTACAGGTTCAAATCCTGCGATGTTAACATTTTTAGACATTTTCGAATTCATTCTATACTTTTATAATCTATCAATCACCTATACTAAAGTAATTTTATTAGGACATGTTTAATAAATTGTGGTATTATATTTAACGTAGGTATATTAAAACATTTACTAAATACTAATTAATTATCACATTTTTCTAGTTAAATTTTATTATTATTTTTTTTTTGCAATTCTTTCCAAGTATTTATTTGCGTTTATATAAAAGAAAAGGTTGTGTAGTACAAACGGATTCACCGTGTCCATAGTGTTGTAGAGAGAGATGCTCAGAGCAGTGTCTGAGAATTGTAAAATAAATCTTAAGGCCCCTTTGAGGTGTACTCGTAGATAAATGCCCATCCCCACTGTCCGAGATTCCCTAAACACTACCTACTTTTATTATTTTTAAAGTGTTTATCCACATTTAGGAAAGAAAAAACTAAATTTAAAAACGTAAACGTAGCATTCTGGTGAACGTAGCAGGATTCAACGTATGGCTTAGTTGATCCGAGCGTTTGAACGGTTTCCAAGAGGCGCAAGTTCAAATCCTGCTACGTTCAAATTTTTATATGTTTTTTAATTTAATATTTTTTTTCCTAAGTGTGGAATAACGCTTTTAAATTTAGTATAAGATAGATCCATAAACCTAGTTTAAGTAGTAGACATATAAGAAAACCACATTAGTAACTAAAAATATTGAAAAATTAAAAATTAGAGCAGAATTAGCATCTTTACTGCTTAATTTTTATAATTATTATTGTTTATATTATAATTACATATATTAAGTTTAATTTGTATCCGGCATAAAGGAAACTTGTGTTAAGAATCTCTGTTAACCAATTTTTGCCAAATTTTCGAGACGTTGCTTGAAGAATAACGGAAGTTCATGATAAATTCCTTTATGCTTTGTCTCAATACTTCATGCTTTTCCCTGAGTGGGGATCGAACCCAAGCCATAGTCAGACACTGTCCCACTACACCAAAACGGCTTCAATTCCAAATCTTTCTGAATCAACAACGTCCTTTTCCTCCTTTTCCTAATATTTCTCTCTCTAATATTATAAAACTAACCGTACCTGTGGGCACATCTTGCAATGATATTTCCTAGCGTGCGCGTGTAGAGGCTGCAGCTTTGTGGGGCCTTTACCCAAGGGTTGGGGTACCACAAGGAGGCCGCTATTAGTACCGCCGACTGGTGATGATGATGATGAACCTGGAGATAAAATTAGAAATTGCTGGTGTTAATTAATAAGTATTTTATTAATACAGAATTGAGGCCTGTCGTGGCGCAGCGGCACAAGCGTGTGACTGTAACCGACAGGTTCTGGGTTCGATCGAGGTCGTCGACCCAGTCGAGGATTCGAAATATTTTCAATTTAAATATTTAATGTTTCATTTCTTCGGTCTGCAACACGCAATGCCTCAAATTCGGCAGAAAGTGGGGAACGGAAGTGCAACGGAGTGTCTTAACACTAAATTCCCGGGTTCCCTCTGCCTACCCTGCCTCGTGCGGGATACAGCGTGAAGCTGAAAAAAATAATAATATAGAAATAGCGTAATATATTCGTTGTGTTGTTTTTACTTTTATTTTGGATAAATATATATTTTTTAGTTATTAATATTGAAGACGCTTTTATAATATTTTAAATTTAAATATTTATATTTTTTCTTATTTCTTCGCTCTAATAATGAGGCAAAGCGTGGTCTGAAGTACCGCTACTCAACATCACTCAACGCGCAATGCCTAAAATTCGGCGGAAAGTAGGAACGGAAACGGAGTGTCTTAACACTAGTTCCCAAGTCGCCTTTGTCTATCTTGCCATGTGTGATACAGAGAGTAAAGACGCTTTATAACAATTAAGTTTTGGTGAATAATGTTTTCATTTTTATTAAAATTAAGACTACTTAAGTGTCACATTAAACAAAACTAAATGATTTCAATAAATCAACAAGACAAAACTTATAGTAATATATTATGACATATATTGTATATTGCATTATAATATATATTGACAAATTAAGATTTATGTTCGTGACTATATTAATTATATAGGTTGAATTTAGCCATTCGACACACAATGCCTTGAATCTGGTGTGTGGGAAATGAGGTTCTAGGTTCCCTATGTTCCCAAGTTCCCTCTATCTACAAGATAAATTCAAAGAAAGGAAAGACACATAAGAAAGTGTTGAGTTTCTTGCCGCCTTATTTTCGCAGAACTGTTTATAGAGAGGGTGGTAGTTAATTTAGTCGGGGATTCAAAGTTATTACTTTTTGTTTTGATAATTTATTTAATAGAAAATTTATTAAATAGAATTTGTTTTTTTTTCACTTTGGTATGAAGACAAAGCACGGCGTTGTCTCACGCCACTAAAATTCAGTGAGAACGCACTTTTAACACTTAATTTTTTCTGCCTACCCTTCTACATACACAGGTACAGCATGAAGCTATTTAATCATCTTAATCTATAAGATACTAACCCGACCGACCTGGTCCAAGACCCGCTCCGTACAGCATCTGACTCATAGATTGGTGATGACCGATTCTGTCATCAGCTTTCTGGTGACCGCCCACTGTGCCGTCACCGGTGCTCATTTTTGCCTGAAATAGAAAAATATATTATGATTTTAGTATTTATTTGTTAAGTAATTTTGTATTACAATTCAATAGTTTTTTTATAATACTTAAAAAAGTTAATTTATATTTTGTGTTTTTTTTTAATGATATACTAAACGTTAAAGTTGATGAACTAGAATAATTTGTAATAAAAAAAAACCGGTAGAAAAAAATTGCTTATCATATGTGTGTAATTTTTACATATTTTAATTTCATTTGCTATACACTTATGTATGTATATCCATAGATAAAAAAATCGTGCCTTATAATATTTACAAAACTTAGCGTTATATCATTGAAGCGTAGGTGTTTTTTTCAGCTTCACGCTGTATAAACTCAAAATCAAAATCAAAATCAAAATATTCTTTATTTAATTAGGCCATTACAAGCACTTTTGAATCGAAGAACAACAAACTCAACAGTTGCTCTTTTCAAAATATCTATTATAGAAAATATATAACATAATTAGCTTCCTGAATGAGTACCAACAGCATTTAATCCCACGCATTCTTATCATGGTAATATTCTTGAATTGAATAATATGCTTTGCCCAACAATACATTTTTGACTTTCACTTTAAATTTTTGAAATGGCAAGTATAAAATTACTTGTGGAATTTCATTATACATACGTGAACCATGGCCCATAAAAGACTTACTAACTTTTTGAAGACGAAATATACCACACTTTGCAGGGTAGACAGAGAATTTGGAAGCGAACCTTGTGTTTGGACACTCCGGTCTGTTGATGTAAGGCATTGAGTGGCGGACATCAGAGTGGAGAAATGAAAATATAAAATATTTTATTTCAAAATCTTAACTATTTCGCTTCCTCGATTGGTATCGAACCCACGTCTAATGCCATCGCATAGAATATACCTATATTAAAATTTATAAAGTGCTATAATCTGAGGACATATTGGTTGGAATTGACAAGAATACTTTGATGTATGAGAGTTCATTTATTGAGAAAATCATCCGGACGGAGCCGCAAATATAAGCTAGTAATCTATACTTATAACAAATCTGTACCTCTGATGTCTGTCTGTACATGAAATTACATATTTAAAAAAAATGTTTTTACTATTTTATATTAGTTTGGAATAACACTAATTAGTAGGAAAGAAAAGTACTAATTTTAAAAATGTATTGAATTTATATTGTTATTATAATACGATAAGTGATAAGGCCCAAAATAGTGATGTTAACATTTTTCTCTATTTGTTTGTTTATCTGTTTGCCTGTCCGTTTGTACTAATCTCCAAAATGGCTAATCAGAATTCGACAAAGAACAATTTTCTCTATTTTAGATTGTCAATCTTCCCTCAACATTTAGTATTAAATTACTTAAATCAGTACAAAACAAATAAAAAGCTGCGGTAATTAAAAATATTTATTTCGACAAAATTTCTACAAAATCTTTATTAATTTGCCTGAAATTTTAGTTTTGTATGTACAGATATTATCTTAAAAGTGATAATGTTATTAGAACAAGAAAGTAATTGAGATTAATAGCGGACGAAGCAGCGGGCGGGTCGCTAGTAATATATATGTATATAATAATTTACAATTATATATATCGTAAAATCAAATCATCTCAAGTCAACCCCTAGCTTCAATAAATAACTTCGAAATATCCTACTGTAGCGGTCACTTTGTCAAACACTACACGCGCCAACTAATAAATAGACGGTGGTCAGATAAATCATAGAACTAGAGGTGACATTGCCCCGTTTTTGTTTAATTTCACTAAAATATATTATTTTAGTATTGATATGTTAATTTATTGTTGGTGTGTGTTGATTTATACGTGTTATAAGTAAATTTATTTTTTTTATAGATATACCATACCATTCATACAGTTTCACGCTGTATCCCGCACATATCAGGAAAGACGGAGGGAACTTGGGAACATAGTGTCAAGACACTTTGTTCCGTTCCCCACTTTCTGCCGTTAGAGGCGTTGCGTGTTGAGTGGCATAACTTCACAGCGCGCTTTACCTTGTTACCTTTTGGTAACAAGGCAAGAAATGAAAACATTAAATATTTAAATTGAAAATATTATATTGTAATGTTTCAATTCCAACCTGTGGCGCTTGTCACACGCTGTGCATCTGCGCCACGACAGACCTTGATTGAACAATGTTTATCAAATAAGGCAAAGGAAAAGTAAAGGAAGTTCAACGATTAAATCCTCACACAGTAAAATAAGTTTGTTTCTCTATTGAGGCAAGTATAAAACACAGCTTGAGTTCTCTTCTACGCAATATCTTGAATTCAGACAGAAAAGGCACTATGACACTATGTTGTTTCTTATTTCTTCTAAATATAAATTTTCAAAAACTGGTCTTAGACAACGCCAATATATTATTATAATTTTGACATGAAAGATTAAAAAAAAAACATTTTTGTGGCATTTGGTGGTGGTAATAGAATCAATCGTGATAATTTTTCATTTTTTTTTGTTACGATAATCTCAGAAACAGGTAAGATGAGTAAATTGCAGTTTTCACTTGTCACACACATTGTTCTCTGGCATGTTTCTCTTAATATTCAGTGTTATTTTTATTTTAAATGGTTTTTAAATAAAAAAAATACTTTTCATAAGTATAGATATTGTTTATATAAAATTAATTATTATTAGAAAAATAATATAGATAATTAAATGAGTATTGATGTAATTCAAGCGGGCGAAGCCAAGAACGGGTCGTTATCATAAAATATTAATATATGTATGTAATAGTACAGATACATACATTTATGCTCTCAAGAATAAAAAACT
>DWMZ01000769.1:0-19649 GCA_018249855.1 Eueides tales michaeli
ACCCGCGAAAAAAAAAAAAAAAAAAAAAAAATTCTTCTAATATAAATAAACACAACTAGCGTTAATAATTTCCAGGCAAAGGGAACTTGGGAACCTAAATACACCATTTCGTTCTCCACTTCAACCTAACGCCGCGTCTTGACTTGTTAGCAGAAAGAAGAAATAAAAGATTTAAATATTTATTTGGGAAATATTAAGTATTTCATTTTCCCGAGTGGAGATCGTACCTACAACAGTCACACGCTTGTGCCCACCCCTGAGCTACGATAGGCACGTACATTCTTATTTAAATAATAATATAAAAATATTTATATAAAATAGATTGAAACCTTTGCAGGGCAGTGGTACGGCTCTTGACCATACATGAAAACTGTAGGTTCAATCCTAATTTCATTGAACTATTAATATATGAGTTATGGATTTATATTCCACTTCAGAACAATATATATGTTCTTTGTTTTCAGCTTCACGCTGTATCCCACAAATGGCAGAGGAAACTTGGCAATCTAGTGTTAAGACCCACAGTCTCCCACTATCCACCGTTGTGTTCACAACTAAATGAAAATATTAAATATTTCATTTCCTCGAGGGAATCGAACTCACAACTTGTTATATACTTATCATCTATCACCTGCGCTGAATGTATATAATATTTTTTGAAATGATAACTGAACATACCAACAAATTTATTTAAAACAAAATAAACGTTCCAAGCCACCGTTCTAACAAAGTATTCAATGAGTCACTTTCTTGGGCTTACCCATCCATCACTCAGCGACGAAGTACAGACGGCAATCATACTCTTAGAATAAGTTAAGATAATTAATTAATTCTAGTTAATTGGTTTCCTTGTTATGTTTATTATTTAATTTAGTGTATATATTAATTTAGAAAACGTATAGTCCTTATCCCAAGATATTGCACGTTCTCTCTGCCTGCTCGGCATAGAGTGTGAAGTTAAAAAAATTGCCATTGCTTGTTAGAGTTAAGTTACCAAATGGGAAATTCTAGAACGTTCTAGAACATTGGTGCTTAGTATTATGATTTTTTCAAGTTTGTGAAATTTATGCTAGGAGTATCAAAGTTTGCATAGAATTTTTTTTGGGGATAAACATGCTACTAAATATGTGATTTTGTGAACTACCACCCCTAATGGGATATTTTCGGATTGATTAGTTGTATGAAATTTAGTTACTACGAGTGCACGGAGTCTTAAAATGTATATATGGATTTTTTTTGAAACTTTAGTGCTACTAAGTACAAGATTTTGACACAGGTTGTTTTTGAGGTTAATAGTTGATTGAAACTTCGATACTACAATTGTGGGAAGTCGTAAATTTTAAATAGCGTTTTTTTGGGAATATACATGCGAAACTTGATCCATTTAGGTATACACATACATGCACACACACGTACATTTGTACATACGTACATATATACAAACGGCACACACGCACAGACACACACACGCTCACACTCGCACACATGCACGCACCCATACATACATATATGTACATAATACAGACAAACATCTAACAACAAAATATGAAGTTCTCATTGAATCAAACCCCGAACACCACAAAACCCTACCGCCGTATTATCTTAAAGTAAACAAATTGTATAATAAATTCTAGGAGACTGAAGAGCAGGATGATAAAATTTTAATCCTTTACAACTTTGATTTATGTATTAGCGTTGACATTTTTGGACTATGTTTATGAATAACGCAATAAATCCTTTCACTGGGTTGTTTTCTTGTATATGTTGTATCAATTTTTAATGTTCTAGAAATAAATATAATGTATTTTTTACAAGTAATCTGGGAAACTAGTGCTAGTCCGTTCCAATTAATACTCATCTTTACTCAATTTCTATTGAAGTCGAGGTATTTCATTTTGAGTGCAGAACTCAACTCCACGCTTTAGGTCGTTACCGACGCTAGTAAATGAAAATATTAAATATTTTAATCCTCCGCAAGGGAATAGAACCCATAGCGGCCCGTTAACATTCAGTCTAGTGTAGTGTGGCTGTATAGATTTATTTATAAATATTAAAGTGAAAAAAAATGGTAATTTAGCAATTAAGTGTTAAAACCTACAACCCTTTGCATTTAGAAGCGTAAATATGGCATGATAGCCATAATTTTAAGTCAAAATCTTATAAATATCAATTCAACATATTATGAAATATAAAAAATACATTTAAATATTATTTAGGTAAAAACTAATTTGTGTTCAATAATATTTATAAATAATTTGATTCATTAAAGACAAGGTTGATGTTTCGGGGAATTTGTGTCACTTTTAATGTAAACGAATCTATAGAAAAATTATCAGAAATATTCCACTAGTAGTATATTGTTGTTATTGCGGCTATTTATTGTTGATAGACTTAATGATCACAACCATTGTCATCATTAAGTCTATCAACCGCAACGTTGCCGTTGCCGCAACAACAACAATATACTACCAGTGGAATATTTCTGATAATTTTTCCATAGATTCGTTTACATTAAAAGTGACCGCAGTAAATAGCCGCTGTCATCATCTGTTACTGGTAGTATATTGGCAAAGGAAAAATTTAGGCCATTCGTGCCAAATGGCACAAACTTGCGACTGCAAACAAGGTAGGATGTGGGTTCGATCTTCACTTAAAGAAATTATATATTTAATGTTTAGATTTTCTCGCTCTGATAATAAGGGGAAGGAGTGGCGTTGAAATCACAATTTAACACAGAACATTACAAATTCAGCGATAAGTAGAGAATGGAAAGTGTTTCAATTACAACGGAGTGTCTTGACACTAAGTTTTCAGATTTTCTCTCTCTACCCAACGTTAAACTTGTTTTAGTATACGATTATGGCATTCTCGACATCTCGAGGGATATCTAGAGAAAACATGGAGGTGGTACACTAAAAAAGAACAATTATACATTACCAAAAGCAAGCATGTTAAAAAGGTATATATTTTCATGAACTTCATCGTGAACAATATAATAGCTTATAACCTACTAAGTAATGCTGAGGTCCGTCGTGACGCAGTGGCAGAGGTATGTGAATGTAAACGCGAAAGGCTATGGCTTCGATACCAACTCGAGAAAGGGAAAATTTAACATTCTTATTTCTTTACTCTGGTTACAAGTAATAAATAACACGGCGTTGATTTTCGCCACTCAACATGCAATACCTCAAATTCAGTGAAAAAACTCACAAGTTGGTCGGAAATAAAACGGAATGACATGAAACAAATCACACTTGGGTAGGGTAAGGATTCCAACTTCCCTTTGTCTACCCTGCCATGTATGGAATTCAGCGTAAAGCTAAAAAAAAGAAACAAAATCCTACAAATCAAACTAACACACTAGTAACAAAATAGATAAAATGAAAATTGTTAAAGGGCCCTCAATGTCAACTTTTATTTGAGCCGTGATAAATGACTTTTAAATTTCAATTTGGAATAACAAATGTTTTATACTTCGAGAGTCCTCCCTGATTTATTACTTGTCTTTGTTGTGTTTGAAATCTAATTTTCGTGATTCACGCGATGTACTCTGACGACAATATTGCAATCACCTAATGTCTAAAGATTTTTATAAATTGAACCGGTTTTTTCATTTCTTTAAGTTCCACCACTCTACACACAATGTCTCAAATTAGGCGGAAAGTGGGGGACGGAACGGAGTGTCGTAACACTGGCTTTCCAAGATCATTTGGCCTACTCTACCATGTGCGGGATACAGCGTAAACTTAAATATAATTAATAATGCTAACAAAGTATTACAGTATTTAGACAAAAATATATTCACTATCTGGGCGCGGTAGATGCCAATTTATTGGATCTTGAAGAATATCAATAATTTTTTTTTTACTTTTAACCAACTAAAAGTCCTTAAGTGAATTATAATAAACCAATATTCTAATCTAATAAATATATAATTTTCAGAAACTAAATTTAGTATATTTCATAAATAATCGTATAAATCAAACGGGTAAAGACGGTGAGGCCACCGATGCCTTTACCCGTCCTTAATTTATAACTTAGCATATATATACATATAAGAAGTCTATAAATATATTAAATATTGAGCTTTGTTTAACATAGCAAATATTTTTAATACTTTGAGTTAAAACATAGTAAATTATCCGTTTTGTTGTTAATAGAGTTTTTGTTCCTTAAGACCACCAGTCAATTAAAATAATCGAGCTTTAACGTTTACTAAGTTAATATTTGCTTTTGGTTATATTTAAATTACAAATTTCTGTATTTTTTTTAGTATTTTTTTATTAGAATCATACTTCAGGATTGTTAAATATTTTTTTATTATATCATATAGTGATATCAACCAAAAAATGTAATAAGCTATAAATATTTCTATATCTAGCAGATTTTCAAGACTTTTTGAATTACGTATATTTTTTAGTACGTTAAGCCATCAACCAAATTATGAACCAAGAATAATGTATAATGTGGTAAGAGACGTAGGGGGAGACCTCGGTTGACCTTCAAAAACACACCATCTACGATAATGGTAACGTACGTGGTACGATAACGGTCACGTAAAAAGCATGACGACCCTCCGGAGAATCCACATCATTTTAGCTAATTGCGTTTCATATAAGAAAAAAACTTAATTATTTGTACTTAATTATTTAATCACATAAACAACTCAGCCGAAAATCGAGGTTTTTCCCACTAAAGACTAGAAGTCCAAGCCGTTTTTATACGACCCACATTCAGGTTCAAATGCACTAAAATACAAACTCAAAAATGTAAACGATAAGTGGAACTAATTTGCTTTTGGAATAACTTTCTATTCGGATTAAATTTTAATACATTCATTAATTTAAGTGTGCTAGTACATTTTTTAGGATTTTTTTACCTTAACGCTGTATCCTGTATTTAGCAGGTACTTCATTTTCTAACTAATTTTAAGATATTGCGTGTTGAGTGCCCGCGCTCTACGCCAGTCTTTCTCTTTACACCAAAGCGAGGAAATGAAAATATTACGTTATCTTTAAGTGCGCATCGAACCCACATCAAATCCCTCGAAGAAAAGAATTTTAATATTTTGATCTCTTTGCTCTAGTACAAAGCTGTGGCAACGCTGCGCTTAGTTTCGCCCCTCACGCTATCCCTGAAATGCCGGCGGAAAATAGAGAACAAAAGTGTCTAATGGAAACGGAGTCTTAACATCGGATTTCTAAGTTCTCTACCATGTTCGGAATACGCCGTGGGGCAAAAAAGTACGTATATATATATATATATTAGAGGAAATTTAATCTTACTTACGTATCTCTTGATCAGTAAAATATATCGGAAAATACCTTCATTTATACAAAATATATTCTTATCTATCGCTATCATGTAATTGAATCGTTAAAAAGCATAGGTTCGTTATAGCTAGTTTATCTACAAAGCATGGGACTAGGATTTTAATATTATATGATACAGTAAAAGTATATATACAGTATTTAAGAGAAGAATATTTAAATATCCATTCATTATTTGTCTACATTTTATGTTAGTAAAAGGATTGGTAGAGAGTTGAGACATTTAGACAGACAGAATATTAAGATATTCTGTTCTAAAATTATTATATAATAAGTCAAACTGAAGTATCGATTTTTTATGTACGAATAATATACATTCTGGAGGCCCTGCAAGTGGCACAGGAGTACAAGTGTGTGTCTGTAGACGCGACGGGTTGTGGTTTCGATTCCCACCCGACGAAAGAAAAGATTTAATATTTTCATTTTTTTATTCTTTCGTCAACATAAAGCGCGCTGTTAAGTTCCGCCACGTAACAGACTCAACTTAATAATATTAATATAGATACATAAAAATAATCTTCATACAAATCCGCTCCCAGCTTCTAAGAGACAACAAATATAAGACATAAAACGGGAGGACATTTGTCAACTTCCTAATGGACACTCCAAATTACAGTTAAGTTGATTCAAACAGCATTAAAACTCGGCAAATTTCAGACCGACAACAGATACAATGTTTAAAAGTTGCTAGAAGTTTACGGGATTAGTATATGTAATATATTATATATTTTATTATATACTAATTTGGTTGAAAACAAGTTTACTTATGATTCTGGATTTGCATATGTTTTAAAATATTATTAATGATTTATTTGAGTTTATTTTTGTCCTGATGTGGCTTCTGTGTATATCAAATATTTAGTATTAGAGAGTGTGTTTATTTCTAATTGTACTAATTAATTTAGCTTCACACTGTATCCCACACATGGCAGGGAAAGCAGAGAGAACTTGGAAACCTAGATACGACATTCCGTTCCCATTAATATACTTTACCGTTGTTGTGCTTGCTACTATTTCAGCCGAATTCTGGAGGCATTACGTGTAGAGTGGTGAAATTAAATTTTGCGCTCTCGCTCGTTACTAGAGCGAGGAAACGAAAGTATTCAATGTTTCATTCCCTTAAATGGAAATTGAAACTATACCCCTCACGTTAACAGTCAAACATATGTGCCGATGCGCCACATTGGTCCAACAAGAATACAATTGTTAAAAATGTAATCATTATGTCGGACCAAATTACAAAATTCCACAATACCACAAAATAATCTAATAACACAGATTTTCTTTATACATTTTTTATTTCTTTTGTCATAATCCCATCCGTTGAAAGAGTATTGAGCACAAAAACATAATAGAATGGACATTTTTCATTAAAATTTACTTCAAATATAACAATATAAGCTTTCTTATTCTTGCAACTAATTTAAAATTTTAATATTTCGGTTTTTTAATAATGTTTATCACTATATTATAATTTACTAATTTCAGAAGATTCTTAATTGAATGTAACGGATACTTTCCCAATTAAGCCACTTTCGTTTTCAACTTTCCGGCGAGAGAGACCCTGGGAAAAGGATCTTTCTTCCTACCCTTCTAAATAGAGGCTAAATTAACCACGCCTTTTATTTGTTTTGTATGTATCTTATAAAATAGTCTTCGAAATTTCGAGACATTGCATGTTCAATAGTGAATTGTCCAATGCCGGCCTTTACATATAAGAGCGGAAAACTGTACTGTACTTTACATAGTACCTTAATAAGCTAAGAAAGACTTAAATAAATCAATAGTTAACGAAATATTCACGTTTAACGAAATATACAATCCAATAAGCCAAAGAGAGCTTTGTTTGTACTAAATATACAGTTAAATCATAGATTTCTATGCTATAAATCCATATACAAACATACGAGTATGTACATATTGAGTACTGAAAGTGTTTAAATCGATGGGATTCATTTACTGCTTCCGTTAAGCTTCTGATAGTAATTGAACAGACTTTAGCTAAAGGCCTATGCCTTTAAAGTTCATTTTTATTGAATAGTAGATCGATTATGAGTGGGAAATAATTTAATATTAAAAGTAAAGATAAATTGCGGCTTTAAGTTCAATCAATCAAAATCAACCAATCAATAATGTCTTGGATTTTGATCGGGAGATAGTCACGCTGTTTCACGCACAACGGCAGGGAAGGCAGAGGGAATTTGGGAACCTAGTGTTAAGAAACTCTATCCCATTTCCCACTTTTTGCCGGATTTGAGGCATTGTGTGTTAAGTGGTGGAACTTAACATCACGCTTTGCCTTATATATTAAATACTTCATTTCAAAATACTAAATATTTCATATCCTCGAGTGGAGATTGAACCCATAACCTATTGCGTTTACAGTCACACGCTTGTAGCTTGTCCATTTGCTAAATCATATCACAGAAATAATTATACATTAATTGAGCTGGAGCTTCGTTCGATATGTGGCGTAACTTAGCGCCGCAGCTTAGAAAAAAACGTATCCACATTTAAATAAACACTATTTATTAGAAATTATTTTCATATCAACCAACTATTTGCTAGTATAAAAAGCATAACTCGTGGTCTGTCGTGGCGCTGGGGTACAAGCGTGCGACTGTCGTCTTGATAGGTTATGACCTCGATCCCCAGTCGAAGATATGATATTTTTAATATTTTCATTTTCTTTGCTATGGTAACAAGATAAAGCGTGCCCTTGAGTTTCGCCACTCATCACACAATTCTTTAAATTCAGTGGAAAGTGGGGAACGAAATTGCTTTGATGGGAACGGAGTGACTTCACATTAGGTTTACAAATTCCGTCTGCTTACTCTACAAAAAAAATCGTTTGAAATATAAATCTGTCCTTTAAATAAAATAACGCTTTAAAAAAATTATCAACAATCAAAATCCTAATTCAAAAAACACAAATGACAAACAAACAAAACCAAACAAAACAAACATATTAATTAATTCAGTAAAACCAAACAAAGAATATTGGCATTTAATTTCCGATGGCCTTACAAATTCGGATGGAACAGAAGCTGTGTTAGAGCAAGCAATCGCTTCGTTTTGTGTTTGTTCATTAATGGCCTCTAAATAAAATTATTTTTTTACCTCTGACGATTCTATTACATGAGTTTTGTTAAAATATACAGATGAAAATGATTCGTTCTGAAAAAGGTCTGTCGTGACGCAGTGGCAATAGCGTGCGACAGGAAGCACGATAGGTTTTGGGTTCGGTCGTACTTGAGGATATGAAATATTTAATATGAAAATATTCAATATGGAAATGACATTTCCTCCATTCCGTAAGAAGGTATCGCCACTCAACACACAATGCCTCAAATTCTTGTGTGTCTTAACACTTGGTTTCCAATTTTTCTCTGGCTACTTTGTTTGTGTTATTTTTTTCTATAAATCTATACACAATAGTGATCTATAGAATACAAAAATACGATTAAAAATCCTAAAAAAATTATATTGTGTGGGTATAGATATATCGAATATTTAAGACATTGCATGTCACACAAAATAATTCTCTACTCCGAGAGGGAACCGTTGCGTTTACCAAATTTACTAATGGCCTATAAGCAATATTATTTCGTTACCTTCGACGATTCTACTGTGTGGAACTTATAAAATATACAAAAATTAGATACAATTTAGCCAAAAAAATTGTATAATAAGAGGCCAGTCATGATGCAGGGGTACAAGCCTACGACTGTAAATGCGATATGGCTAATCATTCGATCTCTACTCGAAGAAATTAAGCATATACTATTTTCATTTCCTCGTTCTGGTAACAGAGTAACGGCGTCGAGTTCAGACACTCAAAACGCAATATCTCCGGATATCGGTGAAAAGTGGGAAATGGTAGTCTCTTAATGAGGACAGAGTGTCTAACTAGGTTCCCAGTTTCCCTCAGCCGACCCTACTCTAGCGGTTTTACATATTTATTTTCCTGCATCATCGGTTTGTTTTTGTAACTGTACTCGAGTATACAGTTTATTTAAGCACCGCTAGTATCAGGTCACGCATCGTCCATAACCCAGCGAGGCGTGTAAAACTCAGTGGTTACTACATACTGTGTACGTATACATAAATAATTCGTTACATTTTGGTATTTCAATTATAACATTTTTGATATAAATTGAAGTTTGATTATTTAAGAGTAAATGGCTGTGGATTCGATCCCCACTCATGACGTAAGCATACAAGCGTGCGACTGTAAAAGGTTTCCTAATATTAAGTTCCCAGTTTCTCTTTGCATATGCTATGTGCGAGGTACAGCTTGAAGGTAAGAAAAAATATTACAAAAAAGATTATTGTGCCGCAGTGATGCAATGGTATTTAACTCAACTCAACACAATGCCTCAAATTTGGCGGATATTGAACGAAGTGTCTTAACGCTACGTTCCCAATTTCCCTCTACTTACCCTATCATGTGCGGGATGCAGTGTGAAGCTGAGAGAGAGTCATATATAGGGGTTCGAATTCCACTAAGAGGAACGGTTATTAAGTTATTTCCACTACCCCACTCTAATGCGACAAAACGTTCTTCTCATTTTCTCTAGGCTACCTTTCTTAGACAAGTTTGAATTATTATTTTTCTTTGTAATACATAAAATATTATGCATAAGTATATAAATTCGTCGAGCTCTCGTTTGATGTGAAGTTAGCAATAAACGTCAGGGGAATTCGTATAGTTCTCCTTTCTTGGCTTAAAACATATAAATAAATTTCTTATTTAAAACTACTTTACAGAATATGCAAAAAGGGATCCAAATTATTATTGCGTAGTGGAAATATCCCACTAATCAATAATCTTACTGTAAGCGCGATAGTTATGGATTCAATTCTCACTCGATGGAATATTTTTTATACTTCCTAACACTGTTCAGACAAAATGCGGCGTTAGACTTCACCATTAACGCAACGTATCGACTTGAAAAGAAGAACCATAAATAGTGTCTCAATATTTCTACGTTCTCTTCTATTCAAGAACGTTACTGAAGAGTGTTATTGAAGACTAGCGACTTGCCAGAAGCTTCGCCTGCTTGAATTACACTATTTTATTTACAACTACTTGTTCTAATGGCATTATCACTTTTAAGACTTTAATATTTCAAATTGGCGTAACTTTTTTATTTTTTAACAAAAAACAATATTTAATCTAATTAGCATAGACAAACAACTCAGAAAATGAACATAAGTTAAAAAAAGACTATTTTGGGCCCTATAAAATTAATAAAGGTATAAGATTTTTTTAAATATATGTATATTCCATGTGCAGACAGCGATCAGTTTCAGTTTTATTATATGTATAGATCATTGACAATGTAAGCGATGGCACAAAATACAATATAGGATCATCGATATATTTCATTAATTGTGCTAGTATCCCAGTGGATACCGGTGGTTTAGTAGTACTTTGTCAATGTCAGATACAAGTAGAATATTTGCGTAACCAAATGACTTCCTTCCGAGGCAGTAATAAAGGCTTTATTATATTGCTTATATGTTGGTAGTTTTTTAGTGTATGAAAAAATATATAATGACGAACAATGTTTATATTTCACATGCTTCCTTCTTTCCTGCTTTCTTTTTTTCCGTCTTTTTGGTCTACTTAAATAAGATGCAATATTGAATCGGAAAAATCAATTTAGTGTATATTTACTTTACAAGAAAGAGGAGAACATCCTTGGAGTAACTAAATAAGATATATGGGAACAGTAAATAAGAAAAATACTAAGTTTAAAAGCGTACAAAAAGTCGAAATTTTAATACGCCGGAGCTTGGTGAGAACGATTGGCTTAGTGGTCAAAGCGCTTGGACGGATTCCAATAGGCGCGCGTTCAAATCCTGCTTCGTTCAAATTATTGTATTTTTTTAAATTTCGTATTTTTCTTTTTAAATGAAACACTTTTAAACGGATTAATCGCGTATATTGATTTTTACACATTTTTGGAAACCCGACGTTTCGAACACTTTACAGTAGTAGTCCGTGGTCACGGGTAGAAGTCTACCCGTGACCACGGACTACTGTAATCTGTTTAAAAGTGTTTTACTTAAAATGTATAACAATCGCGAAAATCAAAGATATTATTTAGTATTTTTCTTTCCTAAGTGTGGAATAACACTTTAAAAATAGTAAAAATAGTAAATAAGAAAGGTAAGAAATTATCTTGTATTTCTTTCGACAAGAAAATTTACATAATTCCAGATAATTTCAAACATCTTTTATGATTACAGAATCTAACTAATCTGATATTAAAAATGAATCGTGAGGTTTTTTCGCAAAGTCACATTTCCCAGTGACATTAATAAATGATGTCAAGAAATACATTGCTTAAGCAAAATAGCCAGAATTAAAGATTAAGAAAGCGTCACAATTTAGGATTAATGAAACATTCTAATAGTAATTAATTAAAATGGGGATAAATTTTTTGGTCTAATCTTAAAGAGTTTTTAAGATATTAACAAATTAGATATGTTTTAGGTTCACGTACATCCTGGATGTGGCAGAGTAGACTGAGTGCCTAACGTAATCATAGTTCATCCCATTTAATTGAGTTAATTAATTCCCAAGGAGTCTTAACGGTATATATCCGTGCCTGATTTCGAGATAATCTCTCGCTATAGTTTTTTTTGACTATTAACAAAGTGCGGCGTCGGGTTTGTTTAAAAAGTTCATTTTGGCTATTCATAAAATATTCATTAATGTATCTATTTTATATATTTTTTATTTAAGTCAGTTGGAGGCTGTCGTGACATAGGGTCACAAGGGCGTGACTGTAAACGACAGGTTGTGGGTTCGATCCCCACTCGAGGTAATGAAATATTTTATATTTTCAGTTTAAAAAGCGAGTGAAGCTGATAAGAAACAAGTCAGTTAAAATATCAAACTGTTGTCGGTATCAAATACATTTTAGTAATTCCCTAATAAACTTATACTTCGGAATTACGGCCCGGCAACAAGCCAAGGCTCGCTCAGCAGATTTGCATTACGAGTTAGTGGTAAATTTTTATTTGTACTGAAATTGGTATTGTAAATTGAAACATTGGTATTATATTTTGATATTTAATATTTAATAAAGACAATGGATAGAAAAAAATAATAATTTAAATTCCATCATGGCGCAGGGTCGCGAGCGCGTGACTACAAAACACTGGTTGTGGGTTTGATCACTACTCGAGGAAGTAAAATATTTGATATTTGCAATAGAAATATTCTTCGCTCTGGTTATAAGGCACAGCGCGGCGTTGAGTTTTGCCACTTAATACGCAATGCATCAAATTTGGCAGAAATTAGGAAAGGAACAGAGTGTCATAACATTAAGTTTCCAAGTTCCCCCTACTTATTCTGCCATGTTCAGGATGCAGTGTAAAGCTAAAAAAAAAACGAAAAATCTATCTATTCATCAGCAGCTGCTAACTGTCAAGACCATTTTTTTAAAGATTGCATGGTGGTATTAAAATAATATTTTTATAAAATAACCAGCAATCCTATGGAGCACCAATACAATTAGATTTCTAAGTCAACGCATTTAAAATAGTTTATTCGCTATTTATGCAGTATTTGTATACAATTTGCTGCGTAATCATAACCTACAGGATATTTTCAGTGGACAATTTTAAAATTACATAAGAAGTGAAAATTTACGCTGTAAATAAAGAAAAAGATCACGGAAGCTGATATACATTCAATAGAAAAAATAATTACAATATTATATTGTATTTAATTTTGTACAATATGAGTGCTTTTGAGAAATCTAGTGTTTCCTAATTACCGCCGATTTCATGAGGCATTACGTTGAGTGGTGGAACTCAAAGCTGTGCTGTTTGTGTTCGATCCACATACGACGAATAAAATATTTCTTATATTTAATATTTTCATTTCCTTGCTTTTTCTGGTAACTGGCCTTGACCACCACTCAATATGCAATAACTCCAGAATTTGACGGAAATGGAAGTGTCTTAATAGGAACGGTGTGACCTAACACTAGGTTCCTAGATTCCCTCTGTCTTACCCTGAAATGAACAAAACAGCGTGAACCTAAAAAAACAAGCAAGAAGTTTGAAAACAACACTCATTTTGTAATATTTCTTTAATAAACTCGGCATAAATTTTACGATGCTTACAAAGCACAATATCGTGGCTTGTCTGAAATGAGTTATGTTAATGAAAGCCGAGGGGTAAAGCTAGTGGAACATATTGGCTATTAATAACGAATTCGCTGTAAATTTTAGTGGAATTATTCTACCGTAAAATTATATTTTCAATATATTTATACATAGGAGCTTGGAAGAAAGTACAATTTAAATAATATATTAGCTATGCCCGCGGCTTCCTCTGTGTGATGTATTTACTTTTTATTTATAAAGCGATTGAAATATTACAGATACTTAATGTTAAATACAGCTTGCTTGATTAATGTAAAACTTCGTTTAAATCGTCTCATACGTTTTTAAGAGAAACCTGCGCAAACGCACAAACATAAAGGTAAACTTTTTAAAATCATTGTTTTGGGTTCTATTACAAGCATAATGACATATTCCCCATATAATATATATATTTTAAATATCTTCCAATACATATCTTTAGATTACATTTTTAATATATGCTTATATTTTTATAGCTCTGATTTCACTGTATTTAGCAAGACGCAGTAGTAAGTTGTGGATGTAGTACGCATGTATACCTTAGTTTATTTTTGTAAATAGAAATTGAATTTTAAGAAACCTAAAAGCTCCTAAAAGATTAATCCTTTAGAAGCTTTTAGGTTTCTTTTGTCTCCTTCGTAAATTAATTTTTGGTTGTATTATATAATATTGTAATGTAAGAATCCAGATAGATTTCAAATGCGAGTAACATTAAATTCAGTTTAACGGTGGCAAAGGAAAAATGTACAGGAATAAGGATTCGGAATACCTCACAAGGTAATTATGACTTTTCCTAAATTGTTGATATTATAGTTATAGTAATTGTAAATTGGGATTATGAAAAGCAAGCCGTTTTTATATCTAGTTTTGCTTATAAAAATAGCGCTCATAAAGCGCTCTTTAACATGCGACAGTTAAATTATACTACAGGAGGAATCCACAACCTGTTTCAAAATGTATAATGTATATGTATAAAGAGGCCTGTCGTGGCGCAGCCTCACAAGCGTGTGACTGTAACCGACAAGTTCTGGGTTCGATCCCCAGTCGAGGAAATGAAATATTTAATATTTTCAATTTAAATATTTAATGTTTTATTTCTTCGCTCAATGCGGCAAAGCGCAGCGTTGAGTTCCGCCACTCAACACGTAATTCCTCAAATTCGGTGGAAAGTGGAGAACGGAAGTGGAATGAAGTGTGAACACTAGGTTACCGGGTTCCCTCTGCCTACCCTGCCTCGTGCGGGATACAGCGTGAATAATAAAAGGTAAATGTATTTAAGGTAATGTATAAATATTTTATGATAAACAAATCTTTTATCTATAATATGCTTGCAACAAATATAACCATACATTACGGTTTTACGAATATAGGCTAGCTGTAAGCTTGTAAGTATAACTTTTTTGAATATCTCTTTTGCCGTACCAATGGGCGTCATCGTGGCGTAGTGGTAAGTCGTCTGGCTGTAAGCAGTCGAAGGTTCTTTTCCTATTTGAGGTAATTAAATATATAATATTTTAATTTCCTCGCTTTGATAACGAGGAGTTTTGACTTCCGCCGTTCAGAGTTCAGAGTTTTCACGTTCGACAAGCATGTCTTTAAAATTAGACAGAAAATGGACTAAATTATATATAATACAAAAAATTTTCTGTAAATTTGTCATTTCATAACTCTTCCGATTAAATCCGATGACTGCGATGATTACGATGAAATTAACTCAGCTCAGGAGGAACGTGACAATTTTTCGTGCATGCAGCCATTGTTCAACAAAGTTTACTTTAAATACCAAATACGAGTTTTAAATTTCTCAATTGTGACAAAGTACAACACAAACAACACTAAGAAATATTATTTGGAACTTTGTATAAGTAAAGTAATTTTCAATAAAATCCACTTCAAACGTCTACGTCTACTTTATGTTAAATAAATAAATAAATAGGCTCATTCATGGTTTCTTTATACGCAGTTATTTTTTTGTTCGTTACCTTCAGTGTGTTTTGCACCGATCGTGGACCTAAATTACTTAGCCCCTAACTTCGGTGGAGCAATAATTTTGTTTTACTGGTTTTTTTACTGGACGAAGAAATATGTTGGTATTTTTTATATTTATAATAAAAATGAGATCTTGTATGTGTCACGATAACTTGTGTATTATTTAGTTCGGTTATAATTTTTTAGCTTCACGCTGTACCCCGTATTTGGTTGATATTTTGTTACTCTATTATCGCTATTTTTTCCAAAAACTGCATGTTTATTAAATTAACTCAACGCTGCACTTATATTTTTATAAAATGTATATAAATATTATAAATTTGAAAGTTTACATAATGTTATAATAAACCCATAGCTTCTAAATACCATAGTTGCACGTTCAAAGTTAACTTTGACAGTGCCCACTATTTTTTCATATTCCGTACCCTCAAAGTAAGAAAACAGAAGCTTTTTTTGGATCAACGTAATCGACGGATTTGAGAGCATCGTTTGCTGAATTTCGTTTGAAATTAGTAAAGTATTTAATTCTAAATAGGCATCCGTTGATCAACAGTTATGATTTTTTTCACAAAGTATTTACAGTACTAGAAGTAACTCGGAATGCAAATAAAGAAAAAAAATCAGAAACCTTTATCACATTAAATCATTACAAATTTATTTTAGAAGTTAATTTTGTACAAAATGAGTGATTACATAAATGCCCCAAGTAGTATAAATATAAAAGTTTTACTTACAATTGATGCATTTCTAAGGACTCCTCGCGATGTGCACGTCCGACTTATGCTTGACCATTTTTTAATACATATTATTTACCTACAATATTTTCTTCTCTCAATTTTTTTATACTTACATTATATAATGTCTAATTATTAATGTAATAAAAAATACACATTTAACAAAAAAAAAATCACTTATTTTTTTAAATATATAATAACATAACAACAATACTTTTTATATTTATATTTATTATACAACCCCGTTCATTCCACATACGTGTAGTACGACGTATCTTTCTAAACTTTTCCACAAATATCAGCTATAAATGTAAATAATATACATTTATAGCTGATTTAATTCATAAACTAGAAATAATTATATCTAGATATTTAATTCCTACGGAACCTTTTCTTTTACTAAATACTCAACTATAAATTAATAATTAATCGTCGCTTACGATTAAAAAAAATTAAGAACATTATATTAATACTAAATTTGTAAAAAAACCAAAAACAAAGAAACGTATCACAAATTTATACATTTCCTAACTACTACTACTATTCCTTTATAGCTCTAGTAAAAAGCAATTTTATACGACCCGTTACCTCACCCTAACATATAGTAACCATTGTGCTCAGATTGCTTTGACGTTTCCTAGTAATTTCAATGTTCGATCACAATTTTCTACTGAAGCCTCGTTGATGGGTGAAAGAGTTAAACAATTAATGCTAACAACTTAAACGAGTTGTACAGAAATTTATATCGAGCCCTTTTTAGGTGGAATTTTTACTGAGCTTTGCTACAAAATTTTATTCAGTTGAAAGTTACGAACAGTTGTTTTTTAATTACGATATTTATTTTGCAGCATGAGCTAGTATTTTTTTGTTTGATTTTAACTTAATGCCGCATTTTATTTCTTTATCGAAGATATAAACAATGGTGTTGTTGGAATGAATGGTCATTCCTTTCAGAATTGAAGCCTCAACCGTCCTCAGGTATACAATAATAACAACTATACTATCAAAGTAGCTTATTTCTGAACTGAAATTCCGGTCCACATAGATTCAGCATACTAAGAACAGATTTACATATCTTATTGACCGATTTACTTTAATAAAGACATAATGATATAAATATTCATTTTAATATCCTTTGTTTTTGACTGTTTTTTTTATTTATAGTTTCTCAAAAGAAGTAAATATAAAGAATAAATTATTTGAAATGAATACGCCTGTTTCAAATTCATTTGTTTAAGTAGAACAAGGTGTACTTTGTAAGGGATTATCGTTCCGACTCTGCAATCTTATTTAACTCATTTTTTCTTGTTTTACAAATCCGTGGAATAATCCAAATTATGTATAATTATATAAAAATATTAACATGGCTTAAAGATACAGTAAAAAATAATATCTTTTTTGTGTCTTTAAAGTTTTCTTACTCAGGATATATGGCATAGGAGCAAAAGAACCACATAGTGAAGACATAGTCCTCAAACACCGAATTAATTTCCGAGACTTTGTTTGTTGAGAAGCGGAATTCAATACAGTGATTTATGCAACATGGGCTAGTATTTTTTTTTGTTTGATAACTTAACGCCAGGTTTTATTACTTTATCGAAGCGAAGATATAAAAACCATTCATTCCTCTCAGTAAGAATTGAACCCTCAACCGTCCTCAGATATACAATAATAACAACTTATTTCTGAACCAAAACTCCGGTCCACATAATTTCAGCATACAAAGCCCAGATTTACATATCTTATTGACACATTTACTTTTATAAAGACATAATGATATAAATATTTATTTTAATATCCTTTGTTTTTGACTTTTTTTTAATTAATAGTTTCGCAAAAGAAGTAAATGTAAAGAATAAATTGTTTGAAATGAATACTGTTGTTTCAAATTCGTTTGCTTAAGTAGAACAAGGTGTACTTTGTAAGAGATTATCGTTCCGACTCTGCAATCTTACTTAATTCATTTTTTCTTGTTTTACAAATCCGCGGAATAATCCAAATTGTATATAATTATCTAAAATATTAACGTGGCTTAAAGATACAGTAAAAAATAAAATATTTTTTATGTCTTTTACGTTTTATTCAGAATATATGGCATAGGAGCATAAGAACGAGACATCTTCCTCAAATACTAAACGAGTCACAAATTTTTGCAATTCTTCACCACAAAAAGTCCATTTACTTTTTATTCATTCATTAAATCTGTAAGTTTTTTTTTGTGGTGTACAAATAAAGTTATAAATAAATAAATAAATAAATAATTTCTTCAATTATGGCGTTTCGAGCATGCTATATAACTTTATATATTCAATAAAAGCTGTTTGACACGATCCCGTCAACTTCTAACTAACAAATAATCTCACCCGGCAACCATTGTACTCAGATTGCTTTGACGTTTCCTCGTAATTTCAGTGTTCGATCACAATTTTCTGCCGAAGCTTCGTAAATGTGTGAAAGAGTTAAACAATGAATGCTAACAACTTGAACGGCTTGTATAGAATTTTAAATTTAAGGCTTGTAAATTCTGAGCAGTTGTTTTTTAATTACGGTATTTATTTTGCATCCTAAGCTACTTTTCTGTTCGATTTTAGGGTTCCGTTCCTCAAAATTAAAAAAGGAATGACATTTTTTGTTGTCCGCCTCCCTGTCTTGTGGAGGTATCAAGGTGATTTTTTGCAGCTTCACGCTGTTTCCCAGACATAAAAGGGTAGACATAAGAACTTGTTAAAGTAGTGTTATGTCACTTCCGTTCCACACTTTCCGCCGAATTTGATGCATTGTGTATTAAGTGGCGGAACTCAAAGGCGCCCTTTACCATGTTACCATAACGAAGAAATGAAACATTAAATATTTAATTTGAAAATCTTCTATATTTTATTTCCTCGAGTGGGAACCCACAACCTATAAGATCGTTTCCCTGCGCCACGACAGGTGAGGTAAAATTAATTTACTCGCCCTGATAAACTGAGTATTTTAACACTCGGTTTCAAGCTCCGTCTATCTACCCTGCTATGTGCGGGATTCAATGTGAAGTTAAAAATACAATATTGAGTATTATTAAAATAATTATATAAAAATTTGTATGCCAACTTTTTAACTTACCAAATTTCCTTTGAAAATAAAAAAAAAAACAGAACATTGAATACGTTTTGGTCAACTTTTTTTAGTATTAAGCAAAAGAATTGTTATACTCTTGTTCTTTTGAAAATAGAAAACAAAACAAGTGACACAGTGTAATTGAATAGTGGAACTTAACGACATGCTTTAATTCATTATGGAAGCGTAGAAATAAAAACAATAAATTTTTCATAAGTAAGAATCAAACCCACAACCGTCCTCAACTATAGTATAATAACAACTATACTACGAAAGTAGCTTATTCCTGATCTAAAATTCTGCTTCACATAGTTCCGGCATACAAAGGACA
>DWMZ01000770.1:0-19645 GCA_018249855.1 Eueides tales michaeli
ATATATATATATATATATATATATATATATATATATATATATATATATATATATATATATATATATATATATATATATATATATATATATATATATATATATATATATATATATATATCATTTTCATATTATTTTTTAAAAAAATATCTGCGAATTGATTTATCTCAATAACATAACTCAGCCGTTTATAATTCAATAACATTTATAATTTTACATTAAATTGATTTAGCAAAGAGGAGGATACTGCATTGGAGTAACTATGCTTCAATGTAGTATAAAAAAATACAAATATTAGGTCTAGTACTTTTTACTTTCTAGCGCCTTTAGTGTAGGATTTCCAGCAAGATCCACTATTGGCTTATTTGCCTTTGCGAAAAGTTTGAAACGTTTCTGCACATTGCTTTTCCGCTATTATTATTTTAAGTATGTATATGTATATAAAATACTATAAATATACTATAAATGGAAAGTCGTGGCGCAAGGGCACAAGCATGTTACTTTAAAGGCACAGATTGTGGGTTTGATGAAATAGGAAATGAAATATTTGGTATTTTCAATTTAAATATTTAATGTTTTCATTTCATTTATAATTTTACATTAAATTGATTTAGCAAAGAGGAGGATACTGCATTGGAGTAACTATGCTTCAATGTAGTATAAAAAATACAAATATTAGGTCTAGTACTTTTTACTTTCTAGCGCCTTTAGTGTAGGATTTCCAGCAGGATCCACTATTGGCTTATTTGCCTTTGCGAAAAGTTTGAAACGTTTCTGCACATTGCTTTTCTGCTATTATTATTTTAAGTATGTTTATGTATATATTTATACTTTGAAATATACTATAAATGTGGAAAGTCGTGGCGCAGGGGCACAAGCATGTTACTTTAAAGGCACAGATTGTGGGTTTGATGAAATAGGAAATGAAATATTTGGTATTTTCAATTTAGATATTTAATGTTTTCATTTCTTCGCTCAGGGTAACGGAACGGAGTGTCTTAACACTAGGTTCTTTCTGTCTACCGTGCCGAGTGCGGGATACAGCGTGAAGCTGAGTGAGTGAGTGCGTTGTAAGAAATAGGTGGTCGGTTAAGGGTCTCACCATTCAACGTGTTATATCTTTATATATATAAAAAGTAGAGAAGAGAGTCTTAACACAACGCTCATATTATTTGCTACGTACTATCTATTCTACTATTATAAGAAAATCATAGGTGCTTTTTTGTGAATATTAAAAAATTATATAATTATGAGAATATTACTTTGTGAAAGTTACTATAAGTATTATTAAGTTGCTATAAGTTGTATTGAACGTTATAGATAAATTTATTTTTTTGATAATTGCAATAAAAATAGAATTTCCTTCATTAAGGTGTTCAGAGACAAGCACAAACAGCCCTCATCGTAAGCAGCGTTGCTCTCGCAGTTTTGATTCTCATCGTGATTATATTATGCAGGGGAAAATTGACTTGGCGTTATGTTAAGCAGAAATTTCAGCCTTCAAAGGTAAAAATATTACTTTTTATATCTATGTATATAAATATCTATGTATATAAAAGAAAAAATATTATTGCATTGAGGCCTGTCGTGGCGCAGGGGTACAAACGTGTGACTGTAAACACGGCACGGCACGGTGGGTTCGATCCCCACAAGTAGAAATGAAATATTTAATATTTTGAAGTGTAATTTTTAGTATTTTCATTCTTTCGCTCTGGCACGCAGTGCCTTAAATTAGGTGAAAAGTGGGGAACGGAACGGAGTGTCTTTGAGAACGACACTAGGTTTCTAAGTTCATTTATATTTGTATAGCAAAATTACATACCTACTAATTTCAAAATTGAAATCAGTATATAATTTTATTGTACATTTAATTTATTCTTGTATGATTTATCCTCTACAAATTCTACTAATTTCTTAAACTAAATTTGATTCACATTTTATAATAAATAAGAGAATTTTGATTTATTATGACAACATATTGTGGATTTTACATCAACGCATTGCTGAATCGCTCTAAAGACTAGTTAGTCTTTAATTAGTCGTTAGTATTTCAGTTGTAGTAGATACTAACTAACTTAGATAAGGTTATCAATAATTGAATGGTGCTTTTTCTTTACAGAATCGTGTGAAGCAATACCCAGGTGATCTTACACATCATAATCCGCACGCTGAAATGGCTATGCCGAAACCGAAACCCGAATTGAAACTGGAAATACGAAATCCTGACCCACCAAAGCGTCAGAACCCGCAGCCCCTGAACGCTAGGGACTTGGATAATAGAACCCAAACCGAGAAAAGCGTTGGCGCAACGACCCCGAAGACGATAAGCACCACAATAAGCAATCGACACCCCGCAGAAGATACAACGTTAGATTTCTCATATGATAATATGGGCATGAATGTAACGCCTCCTGAACAGCCAGCCACTAGTCATAGATTCTGAGGCTCGGCTGTGACGTTTGGCGGAGAAACAGTCACGTTAATAAATCATAACTAACGCATGACGTTATTAAATATTTAAAGTGCATTGTATGTGTTAATCACATTCATATAGATTTATTTTATTGTGAAAAAATAATTTAAAAGTTTGAAAGTATATAAAACATAAACAATGATGTTCTTAAGATTTGCAATAAATAGTATGCGAATATTATCAAATATTTTATATCATTTTGTCGAAGTGTTGAATGCGTTACTTTATAGAATATGTAATATATATATATATATATATATATATATATATATATATATATATATATATATATATATATATACATACAGAACAAAAACAAGCTAATTAATATTCAACTTTACGTGTTTATTACTAAATCAATTCATCTCATTAGCAAATAACGCAAGATCACATAGATCAATACATCACAAATTAGTATTAGTAAACTAGATGATACTTCACATAACGTATCGTAAATATCATTAAACTTTATATATCTAGATATCTTTAAATGTAATTCATAAAACATCCTTGTAATAAATAGCACATTATTGTAATAGTTTCCTGAGAATATTTTTTATTTCAGTTTAAGGTAAAGAGATCGCAGTTAGTCATCTTGAAGGAATTCGAGTAAGACATATTTACTCAATACTAACATTATGACTTATAATGCAATTATAATTTATAATTACTCTACTTTGATGGATACTACTGGCCGAGCAAAACGTAACAAATTAATGTGAATGCGCCCGTTCACAGTCATTTTCAAATATTGTAATGAATTATTACAAGTAATATATTTTCAGTCACTCTATTTATAAAATATTTCATTACGGATTATTGCCAGAAATGTTAATAGACTGAAACCCCTCGGAGGAGTAATTAAAATGTAAAAGTCATTACGACACGAACTATCTTAATATTTGCTGTTTCATGCAGGTATTTAAAATATGCTCTTAATAATTTTTATATTTCAATATTCAGCATCTTTATTATCAATATTATGTTTAAATTACTTTGTAGAAGTTTTTTGTTGGTAAAAATGTATATATTGTGTAGTGTTAAGAATAAAGTCAGCGTAGCTGAAATAGTTTTTTATTATATGAATTGTCACTTTTAACTTTGTTTTATGTATCGCAGTTGTTTTTGATCGCTTGTGTGTATATTTATGTTATTCGTATATTAATATGCCTAGTATGATCAAGTATAAAGTTATAAAAATAAAATACCCAATGAATCTCGTTTGCACGCAATTATGAGAAATAAGTTACAATATTCATTTATCACATACAAGTATACATATATGTTTAATTAACCATATGATGTAACTCTTTCATAAATTATAGATGGAATACAGCTTGTGGATGTCCATGTATTTCATTTGCTTTTACTCTAAACAGTTGTGTTATGTATGTAAATGTTATTGCCTTTGTATATTTTTACTTCCTGTCCTTTGTCAATGGCTTTTATTTTTGTGTTTCATTATAAATTCTGATCAACGATTTCAAATTCCTTGTAAAAGTATATTGCATAATGATCTTTTATCAGTAGATTTCTAAAACAAATAATGATATTTGTAAACCAATTTACCTCAGTATGTGAGAAGTTCATTCCTGTTTCTTAATTTATGCTATTGCAGAGATTATTACACTCCTTTTGTATTTTTTATTAAAATAAATGTCTGACTGACATTGCGGCGTATTAAATTTTAATGCACGCAAAAATAAACGTAACGCACGTTATCCAGATGCAAAAATAATTTTAGCAGGAGTTAGATTTACTTATGGCCCATTTTCGCAATATTCAAAGTATGTACCATCAAAGATATACTATATGTGTGCCAACGGTACGTACACTAGTAACATGTAATAGAAATACATTATATACATATATGTTGACGACTTTGTTAGTGGACTGTCTCTCGAAGTGCATTTAATCACTTAAAGCAGCTTAGTAACAACAACATTACTTACCATGTGAGGTATTTCAAATTATGTTACAGTTAGCTTGTAGTAATAAATGTATATAGTAACAACTTTTTGAGTGTTTGTAACAAATTCAGTTTAGTTTATATAGTGTGACTACAGAGCTATATATTAATAGACACACAGACTTCGATCGTCCGTGCCTATTTTTTTTGCTGACTTTCTTTAGTTATTGAATTGTTTGAAACGAAGAATAAAGGTTCTCTCGGTAAATTGATTATATAGTCTGTGTTTATGAGAGCTATGAGAGTCCTTCCGTTTCGTTTCTCGCGTGTCCTTCTCTTGGTGTATCATCAACGTCAAGTAAATTTAAAATATGAGAAATAAAACAAACAGGAATATGACCGGCAACTATGAAAGTTAAATATAAACAACAAAAGGAGAGATTAAAACACAGGTGTAATTAAACATAAGTAAAAAAATTCTTATTAATACAATAATTTAATTGAAAAAAATCTGTCACGTAAACATATTTTTTGTAGATGTTATTATTTAAGATAATATATTTTAGTTATAGTTACTTATAAGATTATAAACCGTCCATACGATACATTCCAATTAGTTTATTACTTTAGATACTATTAGCTAACGTTAATTAGATCCTTAGTAACAATTTAGCACTTGATCAATACAAATGCTTCAATATAATTTAATGCCATGAAAAAATCGTACCTTACTTCTTATTAGAAAATCAAAACTTTATCCATTAAATGTAAAATAAAACTATTACGAAAATAATTCTGCATTAAACCACCTCAAAGGGATACTAGCTATTTATAATTTTATATCGATTTCATCGGTTGATTGAAAATTCTGTGGTCATGTACCGTCGAACCTCTCAATTGAAAATGTGGGACAGCAAATATTTTGCAATGCAATGTTCGCATACGGATGATGTTTTTTTTAAATTAATTTTATCACAGTTGTCGATTAGTCCCGGTCAAAAATAAACCCTTGTCTGAACAAAAAAAAAATAAACGTGCTTGTTTTAACTAAGTTCAATAAAGTCATAACATTAAAGTTACGCTAAGGGCTTATAAGCATATCATCATTTTATATAATAATTATGGACGATGAAGAATTTAACACTGTGTTTGTTGTTAACGTTGTTGTAGGAATCAGCGGCAAGGTGCGCTGATTATTTTGTAGATTGTAAAGTGTTTTTCTTAGATAAGGCGTGTTTTTAAACGTTTAATTATATTTTATATTGCTCATATTAATAATACTGGATTATTAACCTTGACTTACCTGATTCATACATTTTTATAAAAATATATAAATTTGTAATGATTAACTTAATTGTATGTCTTTTTAAATATTCTATCTTTAAATTTAGATAACACTATAAGACTTTTAGGAGCAACAAAAATATTTAGGCAGCTGAAAATAACAGCGAAAGTCGTTCTCAAAACATTTTTTAAGAATTAATATTTCTATTTTGTCCCCATCGATCTGCTCATATCTCGTGTTCAGGTTCTGTCTTAATATTCGTTGGTTGAATACCCTCTCGGCGGCGACATGATACTTAAATAGGATTAGAGACGTGGTAAATTCCACTTAAGTATAAATAAATATTAAAATTATTACGATTCAAAATCGATATGTAACAATTAATATAATATTTAGAATAAAATGTTATTATAAAGTTATTGTGAATCATTTTAGACCACAGTAACGGTAAAACTAAGTAACTATTGTATATATAAAAGCAGAGGCCCTCAGAAAGTCCGTCCACTTACTTTTAAGGATATTTTAAGAAATATTTTGTATAAGGAATATAATTAATAGTGTAATGACTGCTCATTCATTTATTGTGTAACATGATATTGTTATTAATAACTTGCTATGGTACTTCTATAACATATTATACTTACTTAGTTATTGTTTTCTAATCCGATTTGAAGTATTATGGAATTCTAGATTATGTATAATAAATTATGTACATCGTATGTTTTGTGTTCTTTATATTTGAATTTTCTATATTTACTAAGCTATGGTGCTGTAAAATCACATTATGTTTCCATTAAGTTGGTGACGGTGCCGACTCTGATAGAATAAAATTTTCAGTGGTTTGTAAATTTGCTTTGGTCTGCGGCCTAATGGAAAAATCCGATTGGATTGAAATCATAGTCCAAGGCATTGCTTATTTTAAATTACCATTTTATTTTTTATGTCATTACTTTATAACTGTTTATTTATTCATTAGAGATCGCTTTTATAAAAAAATAAGTTTTAATGTGCCTACCTACAATTATTTACTTTTAATTTGTTTAGTTTATTTATTAATCAATATTTATTGATCAATAATAAAAAAGAATGTTTCATAAAGAGTTGCAATGCAGTTTCATGAAGATAGTACAGTTTTAATACAATTTGAGCTTGAGGCTGTGATACAAGAGCACAAACATGCTAATGTAAATGTGACAGACGATGGTGGTTCGATCTTTAGGTATCTCCATCTCCAGTTTATGAAAATTAAATATTTTATTTTTTCGTTCTGGTAACAAGACGAAGCGCGGCTTTGAATTTCACCACCCAAAACGCAACGCCTCAAAGTCGGCGGAAAGTGAGGAATGAAAGTCTTATTGAGAACGTAATATTTTAGGTTGCCAAGTTTCCTCTGTCGAACCTGCCATGTGCAGGATGTATTTAAGGATATAGATATATTCAGAATCATCTTATTAATAATGTAATCCTTTATAATTACTTACGTACAAACATTTTATTGAATTATAAAAGTATAATTTCAATTATAAAAGTATAATTTCAATCTTTACTCAGTGCATCTGTTGCTACGATGAGGGCTTGGACCTCTGCGAGATTGAATCAGTTTCTAAGCGAATAAAAACTCTAAAAGTAATTTCTTTCACAAGGCAGAACAATGCGGCATTTTATTGTTACCTGGTTCTGCGAACGGCTTACGTTTATTCTAACATCATTTGAAGGTAATGGGAGATTCCTTTAGGAAATATTGTTAAATTTCAAAAATATCTATACATATATTTTAATAAATATGCTTAGTATAAAATAGGACACAATACGTGTAATGATGAAATACACACATTTTCAAGGATATCTGATTGACTTATTGACAATGTAGTTTAATAATAATTAAATCGATTTAAAAGCTGTTTCAATTTTTTTCTTATCACTTTATTTTTGTGTGATTCAAGCATATCAGTATAGGCGTCTGAGAACGGCATTATATTGATACCACCGTCTCGGCTTACAATACCGTGTAGTCCTGGGACCATCCCAAATTGTCCAGGCACCACAGGAGGTAGCATGAGGCCTGGTGGCATCGGCAGAAAAGAAGGCACGGGCACAGGTACTGGTATAGGTACAGGTACATGTTGCAAATTGAGTATTGACGGAGAATCAACAGCTGGCGCTGTTTGTGGTGACGAGGGTACGGTGGTGCTTGAAAGGCATGGCGGCACGTTCACATTTATTTTATTTCGACAATATTCTGGAATATTTCTGGGATACCAATATAGTGGGTTGCAAGGATTTTCTATATTAAGTTTGTTGTCATGTTCTTTATTAATTAAAGGATCCATATATGTTAATCCAGTTAAGGTACTTGATATTTCTGATATTAACGACATCATCAAAAGAATACGCTGAAAAAAATAATTTCTAGTAAGGTAAATTGATTATAAATTAATATTTTTAATTAAACATCTGCTTAGTGAACTTACCATTTGGTGTGAATAAATGCTGTTTCTTATAATATTCATCAGTGAAGTTGTTGATTGCAATAATTGTATTTGTGATTTTAAAGTAGAATTTCTCTCTATGTAGATTCTTTTCAATGAAAGGACTTTTTTGAACGGACAATGGGGTCTCTCTTATTGTTTTCATAGAACAATGAGTATAGAAAATGGACAAACTTTGCACTTTAATGAAACTCAATGGATTTCAATGGTACTGATGTTATGATGAATTTCGTGTTTCTTTTAGGTATTTCGTAAAAATATTTACGTAATAGTAACTAACGATCCTTAAAACATCATATTTGCAAATACAATGGTAATGTATTCGAATTTTTTTAGACATAGGTAAAAATAAAACGTAAATAATCTTAATGACTCATTACATAATTCATATATTTATAAAATAATACATATATTTATAAAACACGTTAACATTTTTTACAAATACTTTTAGTTTAAGAAATTTGAGAGTAGGTATGTAATGTAGGTTATTTTAAACTATGTTTGTATTAGTAAAAACTTACTGCAGTAGTCGATTTACTCAAACACAATTGAATTACTGAAGTAAGTTGAAAGAACTTTTATTAAAAATGGCTCCAACTACAAAGAGGTCACTCAAACACTATGAGTTTTAAAAGTCAGTCGCTTAACATTTAGTAAAACGATATTAGGAGAAAGGAGAGAATTTAAAACGTGAAAAGCACAAGACAGCGGAATTTGTAAGTAATGAAAGATTTTTTAAAACTACTCTGAAGAATAAAATGCTTAAAGCATTAAATGACTCATAGAAAAATAAAATGAGCTTTCTATTTACTACAGAATGCAATATCATGGTAAACATAAACGTGAAAAAGCTAATCTTCTTTGAGTGGAGGAAAATTGAATACTTAATTTTTTTTTAGCTTCACGCTGGTTTGGCATGGCAGGCAGAGGGAACTTGGGAACCTAGTGTTAAGACACTCTGTTCCACTTCCTTTCCCCACTTTCCGACGAATTTGAGGCATTACGTGTTGAGTGGCGAAACTCAATGCTGTTACCAGAGCGAAGAAATAAAAATATTAAATATTTAAATTGAAAATATTAAATATTTCATTTCCTCGAGTGGGATCGAACCCACAACCTGTCGGTTACAGTCACACTTTTGTGCCGCTGCACCATTTAATTTATAAATGTTACTAAATATAATTTCTCCTAATAAAACATACTTAATGACTACGAATATGTTTGCAAGTGTAAGAAATTAGAATGTAAAATCATTAAAAAATATAGTAATCTCTTTAACTAACAAATGATTTCAGTAATAAAATTTACGATTTATTACTAGTGTTATTTAGTGAAACCAAATGTACAAAAATATTTTAACGAGTTATTAGAAAAACTTAGTTTAAAAGAAAGATTGTTCATGTGGGAAATTCATATTGACAACAATAATCCTTTTTTTTATCTGCAGTGCCACTTTAAAGTGGCTATTTTTAACAATTATAATACATATATATTTAGTTGATATTTTATAGAAATATGTTTTAGAAATTGTATCAAGCCACTATATTGGTATCATTTAAATGTCGTAATGTTCTACCTTGTGGAAGAAAGATCTTTTCGAAATTGAAATTTCCTAATTAATATATTTTATTATTAAAATATAAAATAAGAAATGTAGATAAATACAAAAATACTTTTATATATTTTACTATCTTAATATAATTACATGTGTTACAAATGTTAAAAGGCATCATTTATAATTGTTTTTAAACATGTAGTCAATGGTAAGAGTTAGCGTAGGCCTTACTTAATTTATTAATCATGTTAACAGTTTTGTAGGACACTGGTTGTTGGTACAATGCTATCATACCAAGAAACGGGGAAATTGCTAACGTTGGTGAGCTAGGTAAAGAGCTTACATCTCTTCTCAATAAGTTAAACAATATTTGAAATGGCGACAGTGTTTCTATTTCATCATAAGATCTTTGAGATTCAGATTTATAAATTGGAATATCTAAGTAACTCGATGAATGTACAGATTCGGTGTGCTGTTGTTTTTCTTTGACAATTCTGTACGGTGTAAGCGAACGCAGTCCGAAGCGTAATAACTTTTCAAACATTTGTAAACATTTTTCCGGCAAATGTAGCGGATGCCAGTGAAAAGGATTGCATTCGTTCACGTCCCTGTAGCGTTGTGCGACGTCAAAGTTGTCCATATAAGTGATTCCAGTAATAGAAGCTTCCACATAATTTCCATAAAATAATGGGCTGCCCAGCAATATAAACCTGTAGTAAAATTTGCATTTTATACGTGTATAATAAGTATGAAATTTCAAGAAAATTAATTATTTATTGGATAGAGATCTCTGTAGAAATTTCAGATAGAAAAATACGTTACATAACATCAAGGATCGAACCCAGAACCTGTCGGTTACAACCACACGCTTGTGCAGCTACGCCACGACAGGCCTCAATTTACAGATGAAAAAGTTATATCAATATAAAGTAGTTGTTTGTTGTTTATTAAATAAAAAAGTTATATCAATATAAAGTATTTGTTGTTACTACTAAGTACTTGTTTGTTTAATTGTAAAATGAGAGGCTAAAATTTTATTGTCAATCTAAGTATATGTTATTGTATTTAAAATTACAGTGAAATAAAAAAACCAAAGTATCTAATTTAGATTAGTAAATAAATATGGAGTAGTTCCAGCCCATAAAGCCGCTTACGAATCACTCACTATTCTGTATATAATAAAATTGTAATTGATTGTTTTAGAAGCGTATAATAAAATGGTAATTGATCGTTTTCTAGATGGAAGATACATTAGACAAACTATTATTTTCAGCGTTTTGTCAGTTTTTCTGTGCGTTCACTAATCCCAAATAATTAATTAAATATTATTAAGGAAAGTTAACTTTCCTTAATATATAATTTTCTTTTACCAATAAATAAAAAAATGGCAAAACTTTTAGTTTCAAAGTACTTTTATAAATATTGTCTTTAAGATGCTATTAATGACGGAAGAATTAGCTTAGTAAATACATAAATATACGGTTGAAGCGAATGAAATCACTAACGGGTCCCTAATATATTATGTATCTATAAATGTCTAGAACAATAAAAAAATAATGAAGGTTAAATTTCTAAAGCAAATACTCAAATGACAATGTAGTGAAATTGCAACCGTAGCATATGAACAAAATTAATGCAATCCGCACCTTCACGCCAATATATGTGGGCGTGAAATTTATTCTGTGTTGAAATAATTCATCAGTACGTTTCAAAAGCAAATTTGTGCGTTGCTCATCCGTGTTTTGAGAGGCCGCCACGTATAATCGCCCCAAAGTTGCCCTTCCCCCTCATTGTATTTGTAAATGTTGCTCTGTTGCTGTATTTGTTCAGTATTGACTATAGTTAGCAACCTAGTATATTCTTACTTTGAGGATCTTACATTTCTCATTCTATATAATTTATATAGAGATCATTTTTTAAAAAAAATTCTTTTAAGAATAACTAACAAATAACTAACAAAAGTGTATAATTAAATATTCAATCCTTTAAATATAATAACGATTAATGCCAGTTACATATAAGTACCAATAAATAAATGAATAGCCTCTAATTAAAATTATTGATTGACACACGAAATAATTCACTTTTATCTACTTTATATTATTATATAAAGTTACACCTACATAATATTTAAAGTGATTCAAAACCGGCAGAAAGTGGGGAATCGAACGGGCTGTCTTAACACTAGGTTCCCAAGTTCCCACTGCCTACTCCGTCATGTGCGGTATACGGCGCAAAGCTGAATTAATATTTAAGGAAAATATAAATGGAAAAAATACATAGTACTACAAATTAATACATAAACTAACAAAAAATTGCAATACAAAACAGTCCCACTTAATGTAAAAATGTTATCTCATATTTTATTACATACCAGCTCATCTTTCAATAATATCACCAGAGTGAAATGTCAGTTTATTTCAACAGGGTATTGTTAACACCTGTTTACAGCTACGTTCTCGTGTTTCTTTGAAGAATGTCACTGAACGAATTTTAAAGACCACCTGCCATGTGATGTAATTGACTTAATGCGAGCTGAAATACAATGACGCACGCTTGTAAAGAATAGAAGAAAATAGCAATACATTAAGATTTTCTTTTATTACCAGAGACAATGTTGTCACATCGTCAACCTCATACTTCAAATGTTTTTTATAAGTACGCGAGAGTCATTCTTGTATCCGACAAAATAAATATGGAGTAAATTATCAATTGACATATTTAAAAAGCAAATGTTAATTATAATAGCCAAATATAACGCTTCTAATTAGCTTGGGCTATGGCGGTTTCGAATGGAATTGAAGAGGTAACTTCTATTTTTTTATTTTAAATCGTAACGTAAGTAGGATATCTTTCTACTGTGATGGAATGAAATAAATATCTGAAATGTTACCGGAATCAAAATACATTATAGAAGTTATGTAATATCAATATATATTATATCTTATAAATTTTTGCCATAAAAAACATGACATGACTAATTTTGTGCAACTAAGACTTATTTGCACTTAAAAAAATGTCAATGTATACATAAATACTGAACTCTTCAAATGAAAATGACCATCGCCGTCGTGGTTCTTTACATCGGAAATATTGTGATAATACAATTATTAAAATATAAATCTTATCATAATACACATTTTTTACTCATTTATTTACTCATTATATATGTAGTTGCCCATATTGTTCATATACTCGTATATATTCTTTGACAGCTTGATTCATCTATTGAATTTTTTAACGCATGACGTTGAACTAAAATCTCTATATAGTTATATTAAATAATAAGCCTTTTAAAGTAGCACAACAATATATACATACATTGGTACCTAAAATATTGAGGTATATATTATTATTACATAACTTCTATAATGACTTTTCATTCCGGTTGCGTTTTAGATAATATTGCTTCCAATGTCAACCTGTGCGTATTTTGTTCACTTACCAAATTAAAATATGCGCATGAGGTAAGTCTCGTTTTTGCCACTCAAGTCGATATGCGTAAAAGTTCATAGCACTCGCTTAAGTTCTTCTCCTCTAAATATATATATTTATAAGATACACAGAATTTATGTCGTCAGAAAAAAATTGTAACAAAATCTATAAGTTGTACCTGTAGATGGATTCCTTTATTTAATATTGATATGATATCCATCTACTTCCTAATAAATCAGCGGATATTGCAAAGCATCGTACGAACGATTATTGTCTTGAATTACTTCCATCGTATTATTTCTGCGTTGCATGCGAATGTCTCGACGTTCGCATGGTTCACCATATATATATATATATATATATATATTTATATAGGTATTTACAGAAATGTTTCAACGTGGGATTGATTACCAGTTCTATGGTTTTTTGGTCCCGTTAAGTAAAAAAAAATATTATCAAATCACTGTGAGATATAATTTTTTTGCCTTGGTAGCGTATCAATTATTCAAATACTATTTTAGGGCATGTAGCTTAAGAACAGTATCGCACGAACACATTGTTCAAATTAAAAAAATGGTATCTTATCTTATATATTTAGCTACAGGCGCTGAACGGTCCGCGAGGCGTTTGTGCTTAGCATTATTAATAGCATAGGTACACAGACACTATTGAGCAAAGCGCGGCGCATCCCTTGCTTGAAACCAGTCAATAAAGCTACCGGCCTACGGCACAGCGCATCTTTTATCTGACGTAATTACACCTCTTGTAACGCAACGATAAGTGTTTAAATAATTTTATACAATTGTTCCATTTATTAAAACTAAGAAAAAGTCAGCACGATCGCTGTACAAGAAAAAAAAAAAGTATTTGACAAAGTAGTAATAGTAGAAAAAAATCGTAGTCACAACGCTTGGAACAATTCCTTATTAACACAAACAACACAATGAACGAGAGCGAATGTGATGAGGATACAACTTCGGTGTAGGAGAATTTATATATTTTTTATGTTTATGTTTTTTATTTATTTATGCCTATTAATCTATTTTATTTTCTTTATCTATGCTTTTGGTGATCACTCAACAAATGCAATGCTCAGCTTACGTATTACGTTTATTGTAGCTTTATTGTAGTTTAGCTTGATATGTTTTTTTGTAACAAATTATAGTAAACAAGAATTAGAAAGATCTCGTAAGGTGCTCAAAGTGACGAGGTTAAGTAAAAATGTACCACCACATTTTCAACGTAATTAGTATTTTTAAAATGTCATGTTTTTTATGCTTCCTTGTTTTACAGGAGAATATCTGCTAGATTTGATATTAAAAATAGATAACTTTTTTAATACCAATATACATACCTTAATTATATTTTATTTGAAATCTGTTTTATCACTTCGCACGCGACTCGGGAAGTTCTATTGTGTCAGTGCTATTTTTAGGATAACGATAAATTTTTATAAATACCGGTAAAAAAACTATTGGCGGGCGGTCACAATTTGGAGCACAGCTGGCTAAAAAAATAAATTGTGATATAATTTAACTTTGTTTACTAATTATTAAGCACAGTAACCAATAAAGTTAAAGCTTAGAAAAAAGTATGTACACATATGTTGAATGAAATTAATAATAAAATAGATAAATTAAAAAAAAACATGTTTTTTTTAACAAAGAATAAATTCTAAGATTACATTTACCTTCTGTATATGTTAGAAATTTTTCACTATTAGTATTACAAAAATGAAAACATAGAACAGTAATGGTGACCGCTCTAATCATTTTGTATCCATTCGAGGAATATAAAATCAAATAATATTTGTGTTATTCGTTTTCCAATTTTACGACTGGCTCCAAAAAATAATAAAAACACTTGCGTTATAATAATAGTGTAATATTTTACGACTATAAAATATTTTAACTAAATTTATAGTAGATTATTCACATAATTGAAATAACAAATTATATAAATAGATAAATCTTGTAAACAAGTAATGACTTTTAGAAATACCTATACTATTGGAATATAAATTAAAGAAGACAAAAAAATCTATAAGTAAACAAGTGTATAAATAAAATATATAAGTAAACAAGCGTATTTTTGTTCGAGTCGTGCTGTATCCCCCACATGGCAGGTTGGGCAGAGGAAACCTGGGAACTTGTTCCGTTCTCCACTTCTCGGCGAATTTGAGGCATTGCCTGTTGAGTGGCAGAGGTCAACGCCAAGCTTTGCCTTGTTACTACAGCGAAGAAACGATATTAATTAAACAGATACAGTTTCGATGTTTTTGTATAATATTTAATATTGTAGATGTATGTTAGTGTTTGCCAGCAACGTGTAAACATTCCGGCTGTGGTGTGCTATGCATGATTTCGATCAATACTTACTACAGGCTCCAAGACCGATCATGATTTCTGCTACTTTTTTCAAAGAATGCCGCCGACCTTATCACCATATAATTTTGTGTATCCGTTTACTACTCTGATATGAAATTCATAGAACTCGTGATTAATAAATTTTATTAATATGCTCTGAATATTTCTTGATAATGAAACTAACTGTTTATTTATTTTATTATTTTAAAAATAAATGTTTAAAAATCAAATACTGTAAGTTTTAAAATCAAATACTGTACTTATCTTTTTACGAGCGAAATAGTGAAAAAAATTATAAATAAAACATGTGAAGAGATCTCGTTGGAAACATTCAGCCAATTAAGTTCTTGGTAATTTTCAACATTTAATATTTGACTTTTTCTCTTTGTGAATATCAAAGTTATAAAATAATGTTGTGATTTGTATAAAATATATTTTATTATGTGTTTATTTAAGCTTTAAATATATGTATATGTTGAATTGAAAATAATATTTTTTCGTGTCTTTAGTGTGTTCCTCGTGTTTGTACATTATTTACAAACACGAGGAACACACTAAAACTGAAAGTACTAAGTGAAATTCAACCACTGGCGTTCGTTTCGTTTCATAATCATTAAATTTGTAAAAAAGTTTAGCTGCTCAGTCCTATTTTTATAGTTTGCAGTGGCGGTGTGGTGAGGAACTCATGATAAGTTGAGCACAAGAATCCCTCACCTCGAAAATCATGAATGTTGCAGTTATAATTGAATTTCACACCTAATATAAAAATTCGAGTTGCAATATAAAACTATTTTGTATATACTGTAACTCGAAATTCCAAATATTTTTAATCTTTTAATAGTTATACCAGTACCAAAATTTCTTGTTATTAATTTTCTGATTTTAGATACTAGTAATAATATTAAACTTCGAATTGCAATATAAAACTATTTTGTATGTACTGTAACTTGAAATTCCAAATATTTTTAATCTTTTAATAGTTATACCAGTACCAAAATTTGTTGTTATTAATTTTCTGATTTTACAACTGATGTCATAAAATAAAAAGCAATTTTGTTATAATATTATTGGAATACTTTATGACTTTCTAAAGTATTTCAATGAAATTTATAATTGATTATGTTACCTACATTAAAAAAATATTTTGCAAACAAGACCTTAAGAACTACCGATACTAATATTTGTATATTAGTGTAACCCGAAATACCAAATATTTTTAATCTATTAAAAGCATGACCAGACAATAGTGTACACGAGGGAACATGTGCCGCTTGCTTATAACATACCCCGAGGCTTGTCTCTTGGATTAAACAGAAAAAGATATATGTTGCTGTCAATAGAGAGATTACTATCATCATTATTATTTGTACGATGCAGACACTCACATGTGTATAGCAAAGAGAAATTCTATTTCTATTCTAATGTTGTCTTATATTATATCTATACTAATATTATGAAGACAACGAGCTGATCTCATCTCTGGCAATATTTTTTCTATTTTTTTTTACTTTCATGGTGCAGTTTTCGACGAAGGCTATTTATTTGCTATATTACAATAATTTCTTGAAGCATTGAGTATTAAGTGTACCAGAGGCAAAATGAAAAAGTATTAAATATTTAATTTCCTTTCAAACCCACAAATCAAGCACGCTTGGGCTTTTGCAGGACAGTCCACATTTTGTATTTATAGGGTAGGAAAATTTATAAAGATATCAGATACATAATTTAACTGAAATTTATTCCGTAATTTTTAATGGCCCGCTGTAATTCGGTCAATAAAACTGTTGAATTTAGAGTTAGTTATAAACGCCGGAACTAGTAAGGTTCTAGGGTAACAACTGCAGTCTTTACTTAAATTATCGGACATTGATGTTATTACATAATTGTTTCTTTTAACACCTCTTTTCGTCACGTTCTTCTTCCTGTTTTCATGTGTGTCTATATCTCTTTCGATGTTTAATGAATTAAAAAGTTTGTCAAGGAATTTCAAGTTTCGTATTTCATCTATATCATTTGATTTTTCTTTCATTTTATATCCCATAAACACTATAATAATAAAAATGATGTTATTACATTCGTGGTAGCTCAGCTTAGCTACGATGTGGCACTAACTTGGATTTTGGATTTAATTTGACTATGGAAAATATTTACAATTACTAATAGATATTTACGTTTTTTCCCTTTGTTTCTGTTTGTTAAACATAATACACAGTGTAAGGAGCAAGTAGGTACTACGTGGGCGAAAAATAAGGAACTAAATACCATTATTTTAAAATTTTAAGGAACACCTATTTATATTAAGCAAAATTATTTGATAAAAAAGGATTCCTTTTATCGTATATGATACATACATAGCTTTCGTTTTCTAATTAGGTGCATTCAGTTTAGATCAACATACTAAAATATGTAAAACTAGCTTACCAAACAATTAAAGCTATTTTTGCATTATAACATACAAAAACTTTACATAAATTGCAGCCTATGTTTTATCTTGATATAAGTATCAGCTATATTAATGTGAAGTTTCATCCAGATCTGATCAGTAGTTTTTGCGTGAAAGTGAGACTAACAGCCATCCTCGCAAATTTTTAAATTTTATAAAAAATTATAATATTATCAAGATTATTTGTTGATCATACTCGTATCATATCTTTATCAATTATGTTTTTCTGGCCATCTCAAAGATGGCTAAGTATTACATAATTGGTAAAGATGGTGCAATAAGGACTAAACTTTTAATAACCGAAGCGGACTAAAGTTTTGGCTATGTCTAGAATATTCAAGTGAGTATTCTTACTTCAGAATTATAAGAACTATTTTGTGGTAAAATAGAATTTAAAATAAATTAAAACATTTCTGTAACTAAATAAAATAAATCTTTTGCTTATTTGTGGTTAACTTTGAATAAACTTTGCCAATTATAGATATATATATTTTTCTTTACATCTTTTAACATCAGACCCAAAGTTCGATATCAAAAAAAAATACTGTTAAAAAATGGTAACATTTTTGTGTATTTATTAACTCTTAATCTATTTCCCCGATTGTGTTCCGAAGTGCGAGTGATTGAATGTATTTCCATTATTTGATTTATGAGCGGTGTGTGTTCTTACTCTACGCTCTCTCCACTTTACTTGTATGTGCACGCTGAGAAACAAATCCAGGTTTTAAATCCGATAATAATTTAATAATTAAAAAGAAATATCTTAATATCAAATTATAATTGGAATGAGGCCTTTTGTGACGTAGGGGCACAGGCGTGTGATTGTAAACGCGAAAGGTCCACCACCTTCGATTCCCACTCGAGGAGTTGAAATATTTAATATATTCATTTCTTTGGCTCTGCTTCTCACACTGTACTACTATTAGTGATACAGCGCAAAGTTGTTTTTTACAGCTTCACGTATCAAGCATTATAATGGACATGGTAGGATAGGCAGAGGGAACTTGGTAACCTAGTGTTAACATACTCCGTAGATAAAGTAGTGTAATTCAAGCAGGCGAAGCCGCGGGCGGGTCGCTAGTATCAAATATTTCATCCCCTAGGATGGGGATCGAACTCACAACCTTTCGCTTTTACAGTCATGCGCTTGTGCCGGTGCGCCACGTCGGGCCTCGAAGTTGGTGAAAGAAAATCTCAAAATATACCACAATGTGCACAGTGAGAAAACTGATTAGGTTTCTATTACGCGGCCACGGTTTATTAACTCTTATAATCTGAGATTACCATAAATATTGAACCATGGATTTGAGTTAATAGCTCTTCAAGTAAAATCTGTGTGAAAGCACAATTCTAGATAATAATACATATACGTCACTATATTATTCTGTTGGATTGCGTTTTACTGGATAACGTAGATCGGCGAGATTTATATATAGGTAAAAATATTGAAAATACATTAGTATAAATTACAGGATTTCGAAATAATATTATGGAAACATGAGTATTATTGGGACAATAACAATTTTCCAGTAAATCCAATAAATGCTTACTAAATTTTATATACTACATCGTATATATATATATATATATATATATATATATATATATATATATATATATATATATATATATATATATATATATATATATATATATATATATATATATATATATATATATATATATATATATA
>DWMZ01000771.1:0-19641 GCA_018249855.1 Eueides tales michaeli
TAATGATACATAATAATTTAGGTAACTGAATCGTTATAATGATATATACAAAACTAAGATAATTGAATCGTTATAATGATATAAATAAAACTAAGTTAATTGGATCGTTATAATGATATGATCGTTACAATGATAGATACAAAACTAAGATTATTGAGCGTTATAATGATACATAATAATTTAGGTAACTGAATCGTTATAATTGTAGATACAAAACTAAGATAATTGAATCATTTTAATGATAGATATAAAACTAAGATAATTGAATTGTTATAATGATAGATACAAAACAAAGTTAACTGAATCGTTATAATGATACGTACATGTACTTTATTGTTATTTGTGTTTAAATCTGCAAAAAATAGATAAACTTTTGAAGAAATAGATTATCTGTAGTTATGGACAGATTATGATTTTTTTTGCTTGGTACTCTTTTTCGGAATGAACAATGCGCAGAAATTTATAAATCCTAAGTTCAGAGCGGCCAGTACTTGTCGATCTTCTGTTCTGTCTGTGTAAGGATTATCTAGGGTGTTAACAATGTATATTTACTATTAGTCATCCTTTTTGGAGCTTAGGTAGAAGAAAATATATATTTATAACCTTTGTTTTTTACCTTCACGCTGTATACCGCTCATGGAAGTTTAGGCAGAGGGAGGAGGAGGGAACTTGTAAATCTAGTTTTAAGAGATTACGTTCCATTTTCCGTTCCGTTGTTCCGTTGAGTGGCGGAACTCAACGCCGCGCTTGTCTTGTTACCAGAGAGAAGAAATTGAAATTATTAAATATTTCATATTTCCTTGAGAAGGGATCGAACCCAAAACCAGTAACGTCTACGAGATTACGACAGACGTATATTATTATATATATTAACATATTTAGAGAGTATATATATATATGTATGTGATATATAAATTATAAATAAAAAGACTATTTATATAATATATTTGTTGTTCTCAGTCACAAATATCTGAATAGCGTCACTTTGACGCTACTTATAATAAATCACGTTTTTTTGTAAATTATTTATTATGCTTTTTATACGTTTAATTAAATTACTGAAACAATTGTAATAAATAACAAAATATCTCATGGAATAATTTAAAACAATTAACTTTATGAATTAAAATTATATAAATTTTAAGAAAAACATGACTTCACATCTTAAGTCATATTTTTATTAGGATTTATTAATGATATGCGATCGTGTCGCAGCGGGCGAGCGTTTAATTTTAAATATACATTGGTTGTACTTGGAAGATATATTAAAAACATTTTATATGGCTTAAAACAGTTTATTAATGTAATAAGGCCTACAATAGTGACTTTTTCATTTTTTTTTGTATGTTTGTCTGTGTGTTTGTACGCGCTAATCTTAGAAACAGATTTAAATGCAGTATTCACTATTATATTTGACAACCTTCCCTTAACATTAAGTGATTGTTTTATTCATCGCTTATAAATTAAAGAAACGTTTAATTATTTAATAACAACACACTTTGTATAAAATACAAAGTGTGTTGTTATTAAATAATAAAGTTATGTAAATTTAAAATACTTAGTTCGACAAAATTACTACGAAATGTCCATTGATTTGGCTGAAATTTTAGTTTTCAAAATATAGATATTGTCTTAAAAGTGATATATATTGTTTCCAAAATCCATTTAAGGTAATTTTGCCAAAATATGCCAAATAGCGGAAATAAAACCTTAACTAAGGCTTTTCAAAGATTTTTGCGAATAAGGGTGTATTTACACAAAAAAAAACATCATATTAGTACGTTGATTAAAGATTCTAGTTAATAAATGTTCATAGTGATCGAATTTTTCTCACGTTTCTACCATGTACAGACAGCACACAATTTTATTATATGTATACATTATTAATGTATATGTATGTATGTGTATGTATATATGTATGTATATGTGTATGTATGTGTGTATGTATGTATGTATGTATATATGTATATAAAATCAATTTCTTCTTACAGGAATCCGTCACTAAAACACCTAGAGTGGAAACCCTACGACACTGAAACAAAACTTTGTCTCAACATAGAAGATAATATAAAAGTTCAGCCGTATCCTAATTACGAAAGAATTCAATTTTGGTTCGACCTTATAAAAGAAAGGTCGAAATTATAGAAAATTTTGAATTTCTATTTACTTTACTTATATTTGTTTGGGATATTTAACAAAATGAAGTTTGGGATATTTAACAAAAAGAATATTGGGATTTTCACATGAAATCATCTACTTGTAGGCTATTTCTTCGTTTGTGTGTATTTTATGGCCGTAATATAATAATTGAGTTTAAAATGTATTTTTTTTTTAATATTATAACATATATCTATATACAGTATGAAAGGAGACTTGTAGCTCAGGTGCGTGAGTGTGAAACGCGACAGGTTGTGGGTTTGATTCCCACTTAAGAAATTAAATAGTTAATTTTTTATTTTCTTTACTACAGTAACGTAGCAAAACGCGGCGTTGAGTTCCACCTGTCAACCAGTAATATTTCATAAATTTAGTGAAAAGCGGGGAAGTGTTTTAATGGGAACAGAGTGTCTTAATTCTCACTACTACGTTCACAAGTGCATTCTAGCCACTTTCTATTTGGTTATACTCCCTCAGAACAGGGAGTAGTCAGGTACTTAGGTTCCTAAGTTCCCTCTGGGTACCCTGCCATGTTACAGCGTGATACTAATAAAACAAAAATTTATTTGAAGTTATTTAATTTAATTAATGTCATAATAATAAATGCACATCGCGCTTATATTTATGTACTTAATATTATGTACGCCAAAGGTTTTTTTCTATGTATGCTATAAGTATTTGTATGAATTATAATTTTTTTTTCAAATAAATAAATATTTTTTTGATATTTTGGTTTTATTTATATTTATGTTTACTGAAAACGAAATTATTGTGAGTTCCATTGAGTTAGGAAAAAGAGAAACATTTTAACCATCTTTGGTGAACATTTTTTTTTTAGCACATTGTTTGTTTTCATCTTCACGCTATTTCCCGCACATGGCAAATATTTAAATTGAAAATATGAAATATATTATTACATACCTCAAGTGGGAATTGAACCAACAACCCGTCCCTTTTTTTTATGCCTCTGCGCCATGACAGACATCTTCTTTTGTATTAATGTATAAATAAAAGAAACATCGACAGTATGTACCATTTGACACTTATAAAATTGGGGTATATCGTAGGCGTATCGTAGGTTCGATTCCCACTCGAGGAAATGAAATATTTAATATTTTGAGTTTTTTGTTATAGTAATGAGGCAAAGCGCGATGTTGAGTTACGCCACGCGTAGTCTTAAATTTGGAAGAAGGTGAAAAATGGAACGGAGTAGAGACACTAAGTACACAGGTTCACGTTGAAGCTAGAAAAAACATTTTGAGCAAATAAATTTATTTCAAACGATATATTGTTCAAAATTTATCATCAAATTCATAAAACATTTTTTTTTAATTTTTCATACTTCTCAAACAAAGTTATTAAATACATTTGTCTGTTTGTACATTTAAATATTAAATACTTTTGTGTACACAAACACATAATGTAATTCTTATATACTAATGAAATGCAACATGTAAACTTCTATCGACTGATATAAAAACTTCTAACCCACGCAAAAAGAGGAGTGTTATAAGTTTGACCTGTGTGTCTGTGTGTTTGTCTGTGGCTCCGTAACTCCTGGACCACTAAACTAGTTCATGTCGGTGTTTCTTAGCTATGCTTTATAAAAATAATGTTTATATAGTCAATGTGTATGTGTGTATATAGTTCATGTGTATGTGTAAATATAGTTAATGTGTATGTGTGTATGTAGTTAATGCGTTTGTGTGTTTATAGTTCATGTGTATGCGTGTATATAGTTAATGCGCATGTGTATATATAGTTAATGTGAATATAATAATTATTAATATTTATTATATACACATAACAATTACAAATAAACTACATATAACTCTAAAAAATCAAAGTGTTTTAACTAAAATGATTTTTCTTTGAAAAATATCCATATATTCTTAGTTTACACATTTTACACTAAAAATTATTAAAATTGTGATTCTAATTTAATCTAATACAAATATAACGGCGATATTGCGAAGTGGCACAGCGTGACCCTGACGGTCGATTTCCGTGCGGCATAATAAATAGTCATTCCTATACTCTGTTAACAAGGCAAAGTACGGTGTTGAGTTCCGCACTTTAAATCTACAAATACGGGTTGATCTCCGAATACAACGAATTTTGCCCGTCGCCAATAGAATTGCAGTTTTCATACTGTCGTTTAGAATTTTCATATCTACTAGAGTTCTCAGATCTAAAATCAGTTTTGGCGTACGAATAATATTGATTTTTACCATTCGCATCGATTTCTACTTTCGGTTTGTTCGTCCTGAACTTCTTAGGAACAGGAAGAGCATACACATCCTTAGTTTCACTGAAGGGAACACTGTATGCCTTATCAGTTTCGTAAATGCTGTTATCAGCAGGCATTTCATGGTTTACGTCCCTCGGGTTGGAATATGTGTCGTTTAATTTCACTACAGATTCAAAGCTTTGTGATTTTATCGATGGATTTGGTGTTTTTAAATGGTATTCATCCTGAAAATTAAATGAAAATCCCTGTTACTAAATAGATAAATATATGTCTCTCTTAGCTTCAAGCAAATGGTAGGGTACCTACTATACCAGAGGGAACTTGGGAACCTAGAGACGTTCCGTTTCCCACTTGCCACTGAATTTGAGGCATTGTGTGTTGAGTAGCGGGGCGCAACGCCACGCTTTGCCTTGTTACCAGAGCGAAGAAATGAAAATATGAAATAAATTTTAAGTACGTAGTCACGTTTTCAGCAATTACGACTCGACCGGATGGTTACCACCCCCGGCATTTAAAACCGGCGTTAAGTAGCGGCTTCGGCCACTGCATTTCGCATTGGGTAATGCCGGGCCCCGGTGCCCAAACACCTTATAGACCGGCAACGCTCCTGTAGCTCCTCTGGTGCTACACGGGGCCGTGGGCGGCGGTGATCACTTACCATCAGGTGACCCGTACGCTCGTTTGCCCTGTCTTTTCCACAAAAATTAAAAAAAATCATTTCCTCGAATCCATTGTCTATCGGTCACATACTTGAGCCCCTGTACTACGACAGGCTTCAATATGCCATGAATCATACAAAACGAATACTTATTGCCACCTGACTGCGTCTACTATATGCAGTTGTACAAAATTTAATAAAATATATAAAAAAATAATAAATACCTCAGATTTATGTTTTCTTGATCTTATTATCATAAATAAGATGATTAATGATACAATTATTATTAACACAAATAATAAACCAATAGAACCGTAAATAACTGTGGTCATATTTGATGGGTCTGAAATAAAAAGAAATAATATTAATTAAAACAATAGATATTCAATTAAGGCCTGTCGGAGGAAGTAACAAGGTCAATATTAACGTGTCAAGAAGTTGTCCGTTCATGTGTAGGCACCTGATGTTGGAAATGTCCACATTAAGCGTGGTAGAATCTGCCTAGAAGTCGACTAGCGGCTTGAGTTTCTAAACTAATGGAGAAATTCTCCAGCATAAGATGTGTTGGTACCCTTCTGGGATATTGTCAATTCCAGTGCCATTAACATATTGACAAGAGATTGGAGTTAAGCGCCGGAGTCCAGCTTTTCTTCATGAGAAACACAGTGGCAGTCGTTAACGCCGGTTTTAATAGTCCATACTCTCCCACACGAACTTTAGATATAAGTTACAGTACTACTTAGTTTAAAAATGATGAATTTAATAAATGATGAGACGCCTTGGAAATGAAATACTTGCTCTAGTCTATTTCAAAAGTGTCATTATCACTTAAATGTCAAACTGTAAAAGACTGATTAAAAAAAATAGAAATATCCCGCTGAGTCTCTTGCTTGGGTTCCTCTCAGGTCTGAGGCAGTAACTTTAGTAAACTAGTGGTAAATTGTATGACGATCAAAAAATTAAGCTTGCAACTACTTATTTTGAATAAAATATTTCAATTTTAATTTTGAAAATATTGAGTTTTTAAGGTCACCGATTACCTTTTTCATCTGTGGCAGGTAGTGATGTTGTCACGTCACTATGATATTGTAATTTAATTATACTTTCATAGTGCTGTGTTTTACTTTTAAAATCGCTTGGATTACCAAGCTCCTCGTCGAGGGTACATTTGAATTCAACTCCGTCATCCTTTTCATGTAAAGTACTATCCCAATTTAGTGACAAATGGTCATTAGAATGGGATTTAAGCGGATCACTTAGTTCTTTGTTATCTGTAAAAGTTAAATCTTTATTTCATAAATATTACTCAGCTCCACGCTATATCCCGCACATGGCAGGGTAGGCAGAGGGAACTGGCAACCAAGTGTTAAGACACTCCGTTCCACTTCCATTCCCCACTTTCCGCCGATTTTTGAGGCATTGCGTATTGAGTGGCGGAACTCAACGCCGCGCTTTGCCTTAATACCAGAGCGAAGAAATGAAAACATTAAATATTTAAATTGAAAATATTAAATATTTCATTTCCTCGACTGGGGATCGAACCCAGAACCTGTCGGTAACAGGCAACGCTTGTACCGCTGCGCCACGACAGGCATTGATTTAAATTCAAAATAATAAATATTCAATTTCCTCGAATGGGGATCGAACCCGCTACAAGGTATCGCGTTTACAGTCACACACTAGAGCCTCTGCGCCACAACAGGTCTCAATATATTTTATTTAGAAGCATAAAAGAAAACAGAACGCCAAACGTTACAGTTTCTTCTGCCTCGTCCACTGTCATCAACCTCTTAATACATGCCGCCCGGAGGTGTCCTCATTATGTGACCTTCCTCTAGTATCATTATAATGTGTTATAGGTCAATGTGTGTGTACGCGCTAATACGCAGAAATGGCTAACCATATTTAAATGCAGTACAAACTTTTATATTTTAGCAACCTTTTCTTTTTGTTTTATGTAAATTAGTTAAAAAAAAAAGTTACTTCATATTAAAATATTAAGGTCGACAAAATTACTACTTCATTCATTTAGTTTTCAATATCTAGAACAAGAAAGTAGTTGAATGAAACAATTTTAGCCGGATTAATCGCGTATATTGTTTTCTATACATTTTTGGAAACCGGACGTTTGAAACACTTTGCTGTAGTTCGTGGTCACACATAGACCCGCCGACTAATATACGCGTTCAGCGTAATCCAGTTATATTTGCTAAATTTATAATGTGTAATCGTGAAAATCAAAGATCTTATTAAAGTGAGTGAAATTGGTAAATAGAATAGTATAATTGAAGCGGGCAAAGTCGCGGAAGCGTCGCTAGTATCAGAACATCAGAACATACATGTATACAACTTTTTAATTCATTCTCTACTCTTCATTTTCTCTTTAGCTCAACTAGGACTGGGATTAAATGGCAGCACCTAGCTCAGCGTGTGACCGTATCCGACAGGTTGTGGGTCCAATCCCCACTCGAGGAAATGAAACATTTAATATTTTCAATTTAAATATTTAATGTTTCATTTCTTCGCTCTGGTAACAAGACAAAAGCGTGGCGGAACGGAAGTGGCCGTGTGCGGGATACAGCGTGAAGCTGAGAGAGAGAGTACTCTTTATTTTTTCTTCAGCTTAACTAGGAACCTTTAAATTGCAGAACCTACCCGAAACTAGAAATAATGAAGATATTTAAAAATATTAAATTAACTTTAAAAGCTGGAATGATCCTATTTAAAAATAATATCTCGATACAACTTTTACTCGGCAACGTGACTTTTACGTGCTTAGAAACCTATATTGATTGATATATACATATATCAAATATATCACACTCAAATATTACTTATTTAGAAAACGAATAAAAAATTAAAAAAATTAATGTCGCGGGATTTAAGCCCGTGCCTTGAAAACCAGACGTTCTGAATCAGCTACGTTCAATTTTTCGAGAACGTATTGCTTAGTGGTCAGAGCGCTTGGAAGATTACCAAGAGGCGCAAGTTCAAATCCTGCTACGTTCTAATTTTCATATGTTATATATAAATAACTATTTTTCTTTCCTAATTGTGGATTGACACTTTAAAAGTACTAAAAATATTCAATTATTATCCAATTCCGTCAATATCACATACATGCATGTGAAATTAATCATTTTTTTTAAATCGGTTAAGTTTTTCAGTTACAAATTATCTATTGAATACAATTAAAATTTTGCGCCTTACAATGTTTTTTTACTCTGTAATATGTATATTTTTACTCTGTGACAATTGTTCAGTGCAGTGGCTAGGGCCGTTTTTCCAATTGCCAAAACAGCGTTCATGGCGTTCCAGAGTGTGGTAAAGTTCGTGTGACTTTGACATGAAATGTGACTTGAATAGTGCTTACAGTATTGACGGGTCGGAACGTTAGCACCGAGCATTGCCATTATTTTGACGTTCCACGTCAAATCAATGTCACTATCGTCACTTTCCTCGATTGCGGAAAATGCTTGAAATACAAATATTTTACCATCGGCTACACCAAATACTCCAGTCATGTTTATATCAAAAAATGCTCTGTTCGGTTATGTTATCTTGTTGTATCCGTAAGCACACTTAGAAGTTAACCGAATTATTAATAGTGCTGACAGACGTTGACGTTCACTAAATCGGACCACACGTTACTAGTTGAAACGTCGTTATTACTGTTTTGACAATTTGGAAAAATGGCCTACATGTTCTATTTTAATCCTAAAACATCAGTATATTTAACTTACAAAATACAAATAATTCAACCATCACCACTTACCTTTATACCATCTCAATCGAAATGGAATATTTGATGTTTTATAACACGTGATATCTATTTTATCATTGTCTTTATAGTGAAACCGTTCTATCGTAGAAGCGCTACTACTGCTTATAACAGTATTTTCGTCGTTGTTTTTTATGTACAGCACTGTAATAAAAATATTTAATTACTTTAAAAAAGTTTGCGTTCTGATCACGAGATATATTGCACGGTGTTGAACTACGCAGCTCAATCCGAAATGCCTCGAAAATTGAACGGAAAGTAACAGGCGAAGTTATCGAACATGTGTTTAAGCAAATCCGACGACAAAAAGTATTTAAAACAGCTTTGCTTACATTGAATTAATAATTGATGGACTTAAAACCATAGACAGTGGTGCAGGGGCCCCAGCGTGTGACTTTAACTCGAGGAAATTAAATATTTAATATTTTCATTTTCCTTTCTCTAGTGACTAAGCAAAGCTCGGCATTGAGTTCTATCACTAAATAAGCAATGCCTTAAATTCGGCGGAAGGTAGGAATACTTTTAAGTGGGAGCACCGACTATGAGCAATAATAGTATTTTAATGGGACCGGAGAGTCTTAACACTATATTTCCAAGTCCCATCAGCCTACCTTGCAATATTCTACCCTTCTATATAAGAGGAGTTTAGCGAAATCAAATGAATTTCAGGGCAACGTTTAATGATTAATATAATTGAAAATATTACGTGTATCTGAAAATAGTTCGAATTAGACTCAGTCTGATTCGAAATATTAAACGCGATAGTTTTGGTTTAATTATTTCCTTCCCGCATTGGCAAATTTTGTTTACCCACTTGCAAATACACAATGTCTCGAATTCGGGTGGAAGGACATAGACACATCTGGTTTATAGGGTAAACAATATAGTTGGGAAATAGAAGAGGATATAAAGCGCTGCCTTGAGGAACACCTACGTTTATTAATAAATAATTATAAAAAAATCGATAGTAAATATAAAATTCTTATACATGTATTTAGATTAAAAATATAACTCACTATTCACTTGGTTATCTTCACCTTTTTGTTCACCTGAAACTAAATAAAATAAATAAGTAAATGGCGCCTGTAAACGCGACAATGGTCGAAGAATTGAAATATTTAATATTTTCATGCCTTCGCTATGGTAACAAGACAAAGCGCGGTGTTAAATTCCGCCGCTCAATGACTCCAATTTGGTGGAAAGTGGGGAACCAAAGAGTCTTAACAGGTACGGAGCATCTTAACAGTAGGTTTTTTCAATGAAGAGAAGGAAATCCTATTCCTACTTCAGCTCAATCAAGCGCGGCAGTCAAGTAAAACATCCGTACTAAGAGAATCGTTAAAAATTAACTTCTTATTATTTGTTTTTTTTTTCTAATTTATCAATTCTTTTACATATAACTAGTAAAGTCAGATAGTCATCGCAGATAGTTTTACCCATTAAATTTGTCTAAAATTCCTATAGCTCAGTTTAGTTCTATAGTTATCGGGTATGGAGCGTCCCATTTGAAGACACAATGTCTTCCCCAATGTTACGTTGTATGGACACACACGAAGGAGGTTGTACGTTGAAAAAAAAACCAATTTTTTTATAAAGAATTGTTAGAAAACTTAGAATAAAAACAACTTCATAATAAGTATCTATATATTTTATTTATAAACTATAGACATTATTGATTTTATCAATTTTAACAGTCATCGAAAGGCAAAGTTGACTAAATTATATAACACCAATGTAATCAATAATTTACACATATTACGTCTACAATTAAAAGTGAATGTACTTACAATAAATATAAAGCCAAGTAAACGACCTTTGCATCGGCCTATATACATTTGAAATGTAATTTTATCAATATCCATAATATTACTGAAGCTTTTCCTTAGAAATCTAATAGAATAGTGCGAAAAATATATAATACTTATACCTATATAGTCACAAGGATGAAATTTGAATGTACATAAAACAAGGATAACTGGATGACTCTATATGGATGTAGATGACAATATGATTCATATTGTATGACCAAGTCAGTGTAAATGTACCGTGTTGTAAATTTTAGTAACAATAAACAGTAATTCAAGTATAACTTGGATTCTTCCAATGAATTTCTGCGGCCACTCATTTTGTACGAAATGAACTAGAAATATAAGTGAAATGATTATTTTTCTGCGATATACATATGACTTTATAATATTTCGATTTTTCTCTTTATTCATTTAATTTTTGCGATATGTAAATCCTCGGGCAAAGATATAGGTTTTAAATATGCAATTTTTTTATTTATATAAAATGCAGCAAAAACTATGGTTACATATTTTTTATACCTATAAAGGATCGTGGACTTGGATATTGGATATTAATTTCTTTATTCCTGTAGTCTATTTCATTTAGAATTGCTACGAAAAGTAAACAAAAAACAAAGCTTGTTAAACCTTTATTCATAATATCACATTTTTACCATCATCATTAATCGTCCAAAGTTCTACCTAGATTCTGACAAAGTCAATATAAATGTAGAACGCCTAGATTCTGATAAAGTTCCTATCATAGTATCGAGGCAAACTCCTGATCCTGCAGCCGAGATATTAATTAAAGCTATAAAATTGGGCCAATTTTTAAACAGTAATAAAATTTGTAACATTATTGGTGATGGAATTCAAAATTTTGGTCATAACATAAGAATTTTCTAATATAATCTTTGTCTAATCCCATTCTTACAATATGTAAAACAAACTACAACATTGTACTGATGGGTATTGTAAGAACGGTTCCAGATGACTTCTCTGTATATAAATTAGTAGCGTCTAATATTAGAGTTTCACTCTGAATGTAGTCAAATGATGAAAGCAAGGCCTCTAAACAGAAAACATATAAGTAAGGATGTGAACATATAGGTCAGTTGGTTGTAATTACATTCCTTGGAAAAGTGTCGCCTTTTTTTCAGCATTTTCACTTACTGTAATAAGGCCGTTTTCTGAGTTGTCAAAACAGCATTTACAGCATACCAGAATGCGGTAAAATTCTTGTAATTTTGACGTCACATGTGATTTGACTAACGCTTACAGTACTGACGGGTCACAGAGAACGATAGCACAGAGCATTGACGTTATTTTGACGTGCCAGCTCAATATCACTTTCCATCAACAAAACTTTCTTCGATTGCGGAAAATGCTAGCATTATACTATCTTCATCGGCTACACCAGATACACCACTCATGTTTATATCAATGCTCTGTTAGGTTATATTTAACTTGTTGAATCCGTAAGCACACTTACAAGTTGGCCGAATTATCAATACTGCTGACAGCGCGTTCACTAAATCAGACCCCACGTTAGCAGTTGAAACATCGTTACTTCTGTTTTGACAATACGAAAAACGTCCTTAGTTTCATGCAATCCAGTACTTAAATTGCTGTCGCTTTGGACTTGGGAAAAGCATTTCTTATACGGAGGCATCGTCTCGCATCCCTCCTGTCCGGTGATCTTATACTGATATTGCTAAAAAAATGTTTTCCGCTCTCATCCATTCAAACTCCCAATCACAAAAATCTCTCTCCTTACAAATCATACCGTAAAATTGTTTTCCAAACTTTTCGTCCCCGCACTCCTTTAGAAAAGGGATACGATAAGCTGGCTCACCAAATCACAGCTATTAATTATTTATATTTCTATGGAAGACATTAATGATTTATATCTTCGTATTCTAAATGAATATAAATCAAAACACAAAGACTACTGTTTCTATCGTCCATTACCTTTTTCTATCGTCTCCTACTCTGCTTTCCAGCTATCATGGTCTGTTCTTTTGGCTAGCATGGTAGTGACCATCTTGTTATTTTACTTTCTTTGTATAATAGACTTCTACTCCTTCTTACCTAATGCTTCATCTAAATTGAATCTTAAAAAATCTAAATAGAACGTTTATCACAACTCTGTCTGAATGTGTAAATCCGCGAACATCTGCCCAAGAGTCATGTGCCCTGTATTCCGCACACGGCAGGGTAAGCAAAGGGAACTTGAGAACCTAGTGTAAAGACACGTCGTAACATACCCCACCTTCCGCAAAACTTAAATGCTTGCATGCAGCCTGTATAGTTATGGAAAATATTTTTGATTACAAAATAAGTTTAGAAAAATGGTTTACAAGAATATAAAACTTTAATGAGACAATTTTTATGAATTCCTTAATCCTCGCTCTCTTTCCGTACATGGCCAAACGTTTACCATTCTCTTGACAATGCTTCCAGTCCCAAATCTAATAATATCCCCAACCCTGTTACTATCAAATTGGCCACTTTGCACCTTCTCATGATCTTATTGTGATTCCACTGATTGAATCTTCAGACGAACTGCATGCTTTTTTTTCATTCGAAGATCTCAAAAACGTCTAAATGTATTTAAGAGACACTAATCCAGGCGAAGACTATATCTTATTCTTTGATTGCTAGATTATGAATAGACTGCAATAACGTTCATTCTTTTAACAAGAATCATGCCTAAAAATTTAACGTCTTCTGTTAATTATTATCTCCGAAAAGTTAAAAATTAAGATATACTCCCTTTTAAGATAATACTACGTCCCGGGATTTAGCTACTGACAATGCCAACTTATGATCAGAAAACCCCTGGTGTAGATAGTACAAGGTAACATTTAAACGATAAGTTATACCCTCCACAGATTTTGAGCTAGTACGTAAGTCGTGCCTTACTGTAGTAAGAACTGAGTGCTTTATAGATATCGATCTACTGATCAACATATTGCATATGAAATTTAATCATCCTCGGTGGAATACTCAAGTGATGCAGTTTCTGCCTGAGTGCCGGAAGAAGAACATTATCACAAGCATAATACTAAATTTAAAATCGTATAAAAATTTGAACGAAGCAGGACTTGATTTGATTTTTTCCTAAGTGTGGAATAACACTTCAAAAATAGTAAAAATATCATAAGCATATGTACACGTACGTCTAGAAAAACACCAATTAGATATTAGCTCGTCGATTATAAGCTTGTCGAATATCTGTAGAAAAAATAATGAGATTATCAGAGGTGGCTAACCCCTTTTGAAGCCAAATTGAGAGGGTGCATAGATATTTCTCATTTCCAATATCAACCAGACGATTTTTTAAAAGCCATTCCATAATTTTTGATAAGGCTGTTGCGGATGCTAAAGCAATGGGTCAGTAAAAATTGGTAGCAGACGGAAACTTTTCAAGAAAAAATTGTTAACAGTTTTTAAGAGGGAATAACAATTATTATTTATATACGATTTCCAAGTAAAAGAGTAAGAGATACAATCCTCATCTGGGCTAGTATATCTTAAATCCGTTAAGACGTTTTTGAGTTCTTCAAATGAAAAGCATCCATTTTATCTGAGAATTCAATCAGTGGGGATACAAATAAATTAGGAGATGGTCCAAAAGGGGGAGCCAATTTGTTAGCAAAATGTTAGGTTATAAAGAGGGACGATTGGAAGTTTCATCGCTTTCTTAACGATATTCCCTAGGATTGGAAACATCGTTAAGAGAGCGACGAAACTTTTTAACATTTGTCCATACGCAGCAACGCAAATTATGGAATTTACAAAAATTTACCGATCCATGTAAATACCTAATAAATATAGTTTAGAAAAATATATTATTTTATTTATAACAAGATTATTAAATATATAACATAAGTTTAGAAAAATAATTCGGATATTTTTTTTATCTAAATTATTTTTCTCAACTTATGTAGCATCTTTGCTCTTGAATTCAATGAAGTTCTCCATATGCATACAAGATGCATATGACTCTTCAGCACATTTTCTTCGATTGCCAGGATCAGTGCATTCTTGATACCATCACGGATTGAAAGGTAATCAATTCTGAATGAAGTGATATTTTAGGGATATGTAATTTAGCCGCAGATAGGATGGCAGCGAGAATTTGACTGCGGAATGTATACACAACTGATTGAGTCGGAATCCATGCAGTCACACCCTCACTGACACAATTTCTGTTTATACGGCCTTGACCTGACCACACTCTGACCCTGACCCTGACCTGAGGGCAATTCTAATGATTCTTCCAGTCCATCTAAGGAGAAGTCAACTGGAACCTCTCTTCTATTACCCATTCTAGAAATGTTGAAATTTGGAATGGCCGCCACATACTTACATAGACTAAGAATGGGGTTTAATAAACAACAATTCGCTGCAGTAGCTGATGAAAATTGGATGCTAATTTTGTTGCGTCCAACATTTTTAATTCCATCTCTGGTAATATGAGTTATAATATTTTTATGAAGGAACTGACCGAATTTTATCTCTCTAATAGAAGTTATAGATGCAGGGTCATGGTTTTCCTTTGACACAATCTAAGAAAGGGCCGTTGTCTGAATCGACATAGGTTATCAGCTAGGGATGGGTGGCCATAGAGGTTCTGGATAGTGGGTGTAGCGATGGAAAGATCGATACCAGTTTTTTCAAAAGCATTATTTCAAAGTGACTCTCCACATTGTCGTTTTCGGGAAGACGTCTGTTTCTCATAATTTCCGCCACCAGGATCAAGGGGATCAGGAGGAAGATCAAAATCTATACTTAACCTGAGTAAACTAACTTACTTTATAATAATACCTAAGAAATAAAACAACGCAAACCCTTCTAGTAAAAAAGTCTAATCTTTTAGCGACTTACAGCTGCTTCCTCTTTAAAATAGGAGTAGAAATTACCTTAAAATACGAGAGTATTTCGCACTAACACGTGTGTCTACCAAAACAAACGTCAGCGAAGTGTTTTATCGTATCTACAATACATTTTATCTATTGTAAAAATAGCAGATAGTACCAAACCGTTGACAAAATGTCACATTTTAATATAAAATATTCTCAATATTTGTGCTCTACAATATATTAGTTATAAATTGCGTGTGAAGGTTGACAGTAAAGTGGCTTTGGATTTTTTTACCTGTCAACTTCTTAACAAATTATTGATACAAATAAAGTAAATAATTTAAGACCTTTCTAATGTTCGATTTCTATTAAGTCTGTAAGAATGTCATTAGCTCTATAAATATTCAATAATATTATTCATAGTACTATCAATCTAAACTAAAAGTAACCTTTTTCTGATCTATTTACCTTTTGTCTCATAGCTTCTTCTTAAAATTCTTTCTTACCTTTATGTACAAATGTGACACGTATGAATGCTGGTTGACATTTCCCTCGTTCACAATTACTTCTATCTTCACAATCTATGTATGAGTTATTAATTTCACTTGTTAATTTAATCCCAACGGCCGTTTCGCTGACTTTTCTTACTGAAAATTAAAAATATTTTTTTAGGTTAAAAATATTTTTTAGGATCAAAGAGTAGGAAAAAAGTTTACCATAAGTGAATTGTCGATAAAAATAAACATACATTTTGCTTTATTAAATCTTATATTTTTTATGAATGCCTGCAGTTGTGGAGGTTGGTCCGAACAAACATATTTACTTTAAGATAGAAATTTTGAAATTTATAGATTGTGCTGCAAAGGATTAGATGTAAATTTTTGTCTTATGAACGGAAAAATGCAATGGGATAGGTTTCGCGATAATTTATTGACACTTCGGACCGGCTGATGTGGTGCAATTTCACTTGGGACGCGATTCGGACCGCACCGTGTTAGATCGTGTGGACGGCGCACCGAACCAATTTTTGGTTCACTTGCTATTAGGCCACTGTAAGCGGCATGCGTCGCAATGAATATGCATTAGTAGCGCTAAGACGACAATATTGTTTCGGATAAGAAAGCGTTTGGAGATATGTATATATAGACTTGTTTCATCACTCGTCTTTTATATGCAAGGATCTTTACTCGAAATTAAAAAATATTTTTTACGCATTATTAACTAATGAGTATTCAATTTACTTAATACAAAAAAAGGATTTTAGAGTGAAAATATTGTGTTCTCCCAAGTCAACCGAGGTCTCCACCTGCTCCTCTCATACTCCCTCTCGCTCAACTTTTTATCTAGATACCTAATTAATTACTTTTTAGTAACTATTATTACATTCACTTACCGTTATTTTTATAAGAGTAGCCGCTGAAATTCCAAATTCCCGCACCGGCCCTCGTTTTGTGAGCACAATTGGCGACAATGTATTCATTTTGATCAAACTTATACGTCAATTCTGTTTGTTCTGGACCCACGGCCAACAACTTATTATTAATTGCTACTGTCACTAATGCTGAAATTATATCGTTATATTAAATAGACTTCAACTGTACAAGCTCTTGAGATTTATATATATATATATATATATATATATATATATATATATATATATATATATATATATATATATATATATATATATGTGTGTATATATACACATATATATGTAGTGGCGGAGGTCAACGTCGCTCTTAATTAAGATGAAATAATTAAATCCCCGAGGGGTAATCGAACACTTATGCCACTGGTCCATAATGGGCCTCATATAGAATTAACATAAAAAGCGAGAGATAATTACGTGCTATAATTTTCTGCCAAATTTGAAGCATTACTTGTTGAATGGCGGAATTCCGCACTTTGCTTCGTGACCAGAGCGAATACAAAAAGATAATTAATTTGGCATATCGTGGCCTGTCGTGGCATAGGGGCACAAGCATGTAACTTTAACGCGACAGGTTCGATTCCACTCGAGGAAATGAAATATTTAATATTTTCAATTTCATTTTTTACGGTTTTCGTTTCTCCAAACTGGTAACAAGGCAAAACATGACGATGAGTTCCGCCACTTAACACGCAATGCCTCAAATTCGACAGAAAGTAACGAACGGGAAGACAACGGTCGGTCGCTCGGTCTTAAAACTAGTTCTCTACCCTACCATGAGGCCCATTGTGGACCAGTGGCATAAGTGTTCGATTACCCTTCGGGAATTTAATTATTTAATCTTAATTAAGAGCGACGTTGAGCTCCGCCACTCAACAACCAATGCAACGTGAAAAGAGAGGTGCGTGTTTCCACATAGTCTCAGAGTGCCTTAATCTTAACACAAGTATTACTTATTCTGCCTAATACAAGCTAAAATAAATATATTTTGTCATATTATTTATATTAATAGAGATTCATTAAGAGTTTTAATACTTACGTGATTTTTCAGTGAAAATCAGTGCATATTGGAACATTTTACCAGAACTACTTGTCTGGCACGTCAAAATTGAACCTGGTGATGGATTTATTTGTATGCTGGCAATCTTACAAGGATGGCTCTGACATTCTGTAGTTAAAAGTTCCAATTTTTCCTTTTGAAGTACGGACCCTAAATATAAGAAAACCGTAGTGTTTGTAGAAATGTCTCGTGCTCATGATTAGTAGAGTAGAGTGCACGCAAATATAGCATCCTAGCTAGCAGCAGTTGAATTGCTGACCATTGATGGTGAGTAATACTATCAATTTTCAGCAATTCAACTGATGCTAGCTAGGATGCTATATTTGCGGAGTTAGTTGCATATAACTTATTTTGATTTTCACAAATATTTCGAAAATTCCAATTCACAACGTAATGATTCTTTTTAATTTATTTTTGGATTGAATCCATAAGTTTAATTACATAACTTACGGAATCTGTCCAAGTTTCATTAAAATCGGTTCAGTAGTTTTTGATATACCTATACATAGGTGTCCAATATTTCTGGAGGAGACATCCCTAAATGTATAATAACGCTATTTGCTAAATAATAAGTATTAAAGTTAATCTCAATACTAAATAACTTATTTTACCTGGAGATTGCGAAACAGTTTCATGATTCGTCCTTAATTTAAAGGATGGTTCACTTAGTTCATTCCCTTGAAACTTACAGGTGATGTTCAAATTTCCTTTTGCAGTAATATATTTGTGACGTATATCATGTTTGTCGTTAACCAGTTTTATCAATTCTTCACTTATTCTTGTACCGTTTACTTCCAAAATAAGTTTTTCTGGAACTATAATAAAACATAATAATATCTGGCAGTACTCGAGGCAATAAATAAATCGTTGGCGGTAGTAGACAAATGCCACCTCAGTCTACCGGTGACCACGGACTACCGTAGTGTTCGAAACGTCAGGTTTCCAAAAACGTTTAAGTTTAAATTATGTTTATCGTTTATCTTTAAATTATGTATATATCTATACGAGATAAAGCGTGAACCTAATTATATAATAAGTAGCTTATAATTAGTGTCAAGACACTTCGAACTCTATTTTCTGTGCGCATTAAGTATTAAGAGACATTTTGTACTGAATAGTGGAACTGAACACCACGCTTTGTTTAAAAGAAAGACGAATGTAAGTAAAATTCATTCACCCGACGACAGAGGACATCAAATCCAGAATCATCATAAGTCGAATCGTGCATATGTAGTAAAACATATAAGGGATAGTTTTAATGACGAAATGTAATTTCGCATATAGCAAGGTTGGTAGAGGGAACCTGGGAACCTAGAGTTGACACGAAGATACTACGTTCTCATAAGGACTCTTCCGTTCCTCTTATTTGAGGCCTGTCGTGGCGCAGGGGCAATACCACCCGAAGAAGTGAAATATTTAATATTTTATTCATTCCTTTGCTCTGGTAACAAGGCAAAGTTTGGCGTTGAGTTCGCCTATCAACACGCAATGCCTCAAATTAAAATAAGACTGGTATGGCGATCCAAGTCAGCAGACTGGGATGAGATTCGCCACTTCTTTTCGGCTTATCCTTGGAGATCTTGTTTTTCTTCAGGAGAATCGTCGAGCTGCGCAGAAGCCATAACGGAAGTCATACGGCAGGGCATGGAA
>DWMZ01000772.1:0-19636 GCA_018249855.1 Eueides tales michaeli
AATAATTGGAAAATATTTTAAGTTTCTATTGGAAGTGACTCCACAAATGTCTATTATATAAGTTAGAACTAGCAAGTATTATAGTACAGCAAACACTACGAGGTAGCTACGTGGTAATGTCAGAACTAGATATTTTTCTGCTTAAGATTTTTTAAATTTTTTTTTATATAAAAAATTTTATAAAAAAAAAAAAATACAAAGGAACCTTGCAATTTTGGAAGCACACACAACTTTATACAGGAAAACAATTATGAAAGTAATGGGTACATGTATCGGTGCTACGAATAGATATAAAATTAGTATTTAACAAAAATTACCAAACCGGTATTTTTTGTTAAATACTAATTATTATTAAAACATAATATAAAATCATTCGAAAGTCTTCAAAATTTCAGTCAAGTTTAGTTTTCAATTCAGTAATAATATCTTCGATTGTTACAAATTTCAAATAAAACAATTTTATAGCTATAATTAATATTAATCACGTATGTTGATTGATAAACATTTTTGGAAATCCGACGTTTCGAACACTTTGCATACAGTAGTTGGTGGACTGAGAGACAGAGACAGACGAATGCCACATTCGTCTGTCAGTTGACATAATTATTATTTCAAACTACCGCCAACAATTTCTTAATTGTCTCGTGTACTGCCCAGGATTCTTGCAAATTGAGCTCACTGTATCTGGTCCACTGGTGTGACGTGTTTGAGACTTTCACTTTTTTTAAGAGTGAGAGGAAGTTTTGTAACATCTTCTCTATTAAAATTAGAATGTTTTTGTATGTTAATAGCCTCGCGGATCATTCAAGGCATATATCTTTTCTTCTTAGCGAGTATTAAAAGTTTATCAAACCTAATGTAATGGTTAGATCTATTTGCTGTATGCTGATACACTGTTGACTTTGATGCATGCCCATTCTTGATATCGGAGATGTGTTTCTTCACCCTAATACTGATGCTTCTCTTTCGTCACAATCAAGTTTGTATAAACCTGTACACTGCAAAAGAATATTGCTCTTAACTGGTATCAAGAATAGGTTCAATTTCTTGTTAGGCTTTTATATATATATATATATATATATATATATATATATATATATATATATATATATATATATATATATATATATATATATATATATATATATATATATATATAATTTAATAGAAGCTCTTCTAAAGATGTCGCCGATCCTGTCTGTAATGCTATTCACGTATGTTAAAAGTGCCGGCTGGCTCTCAACCGTAGGTTACTTGTCGGTATTCTGCCCAAGCTGGCAGTGAACTGGCAGCTTGTTCTAATGAAGGGCTGTCTTCATCTGTCGAAGCTCGTCCCCTAGGTGTTCAGCGACGCAGAGGTGGTGGGCTATCTGAAACAAAGGTTTTGCCAACAGTAGATAACAGTGTAGGGTGGTGATGAGATTCATCTTTGAGGTATCTGTTGGTGTGCATGGATTTCCTATGTGGGTATCCTGTGTGGCCTATTGTGCCATTAGAATTCTTTATGACTAAAACATCAAGAAAAGCTAAAGATTTATTTGCTTGTAATTCTATTGCGAACTAAATATTATTATTAATAGAATTAAGGTGGCTTAAGAATACATAAACACACACAAAGTGTCATGTACGTTCCGCTTATATATCCATGGTGTAAAGCTAAGAGTCATCTTCTCGAAGTGCTCCATACTCAGTCTACCCGTTATCACGGACTACTGTAAAGTCGGGTTTTCAATAATGTTTATCAATCAATATACACGATTAATCCGGTTAAAATTGTTTCATTTAAAATTTCAATTCAGTGTTTAAGAAAAATTATCCTGTGAAGGACTGAGTGGCTCGCTATTATATAAACAAAAGAACGAAAAGACATATTTATACTACTACACTACATTTACACTACATTTTCTATCATTCTAAAATATATGGAAATGTCAAGATATTAGTAAAAAAAGATCTCTAGAAGTATAGACACATAGTTTTTTATTTTTTATTTAACTAATATTATATTGTAACAAACTATATAAATTGTTATACAGAGCTAAAGAAAAACGTGACCATCTTTATGTTGATGGTTTTAAGGTGAGTGGTACACTAAAACATAGAACACTTTATAAAATGGCGGGATAGGCAAAGAGAATTAGAGAACCTAATGTTTAGACAATCCGTTTCATATTTCACTTTCTGTCCAATTTGAAGCGTTGCATTTTGAGTGATGGGAAACAAAGCCGCGTTTTGCCTTGTTACCAGAGCAAAGAAATATAAATACTGAATAATTCATTTCCTCGAGTGGGAATCGAACCTACAACCTGTCGCGTTTACAGACGAACGCGTTATATCTACGAGCTATATAATCCCAACACACATAGGCTTACTTGCTGTAAAATTACAGTGCAAACAAATTGTATATAACATTTTATAAATAAAGCCATTTAGTATTATTATTATTATTATTACTATATTTTTATTACTATACTCTACCTTAATAAAAGCACACCACTAACGGCAACTGCGCCGTTATATCGGGTATTTTGACAATATAATTAATTGATCTCGACAAGAAAATTATGATATTTTGACCTAATAGTTAAAAAAATGTTGATATAAGCATTCAGTGTCACGGAGCCTTAATCAAGTCTCAGCGGTAGCGACCTAAATTTCTAGTTATTAATGAGACAAGTTTTAATTGTGCTGGCATAGTACGGTTTTGTTACGTGGTTTATTAGCACTTTGGATTATTTAAGTTGACGGAACTTGTTGTTGATACAATATTTGTGAAGTGAACTCTTATGGTGCTTAAAATTTGTTTTAGAAAAGAAAGTTACAGCGTCTGACTAAACATTCGATGATTCATAAATAATATACAATCACCAATATTTGTATACAAAATAGAACAAACAAACATACAAAAAGTAAATACGTTTTATTTTATATATTGTTAAATGTAATACATGAAATAAAAAATATAAAACTATAATTTTAAAAGAATAAGAGCTGATTCACATTGTCAACTTTACATGTGGCATAGGTAAGGGAAAATAATTTTAGTACACTTCGATTGTCATCTTCATCACCTGACTTTCAAGACAATAAGTATATAATTGCAAACTCCACGACACAGTTTATCTTGTGACTAGAGGCGTAGAACTCAGCAGAAAGTGGATAAAGGATCGGAGTGTCTTAACGGTATGTTCCCAAGTTCCATGCCTACTAAACTAAGTAAACTTACATATATTCATACAGTATCTTAAATTAAGTCACAGACACTCTACCTGTGACAACAAATTGATGTACGAGTAAATTGTTTGATATCTCACATTCAAAAATGAAAACAACTAAAATATAAAATACCAAATTCGTGTACAATAGTTTTATTTAAAAAAAAATAGATTTAAACTAAAATTATTTAAAAAAATAGACTTGTTAATAGTCTTGTAGAAGTCTCTAATATATACACACATATCGTTTCTTAGTTATATAACCATTACATAAGTCGTTTTATATCTGTAACATTAAGTTATTGTCTATTGGAGATGTATATGCAAACCAAATTTTCGTAAGTTATAATTTACTTTTCTGTTTCAATATGAAGAAATCTGCGGCTGAGGCCTATCAAATGTTTTCATATACTTACCATTTCGTGTCGTGAATGAGTTCATGTTCTGTATTTCGTGGAACAAGCTCAGCGTATCGTATTATGAGCTGTTTAAACTGTTAAAGCAGTCACTGGATCGATATCCTCAGTAGAAGCGTTTAAGCCGAGCATTGAAAAACAAAAGGCTTCAATACGCCGAGAGACACGAAAAAGGGATTTTGCAGTACTACAGTGCTCGACATCGTGTGGCAAAAGAGATCGAAACATGCTTAGAAATGTTGAATTGAATAATGATATGTCACGTACTTTACTCTCCGGAGGCTGCTCAGAAATCAGTAAATAAATAGGTGATTCACCAATTTAAATGAATTATCTAAGAACTATACATTCCAAACAAAATAACAGAAGTGAACTTTTATCCATATTTTTAAATAAATATATTAGGATTACCTAATAGAAATTATGAAAATATGCCAACTGACAAACCAGGGCAAATATATAAAAAAAATGTCTCTAAAGTGAATATTAGTAAAAACACTTAACAACTGAGCCATTATAGGCAATCAAATTAAAAACCAAGAGGAACACAACTAAAAAATAAACCCTGACATTCATCACCTATAAAAAAGAATCGAAATAAAAAAAGTGCGAGTTTGATTAAGAAGAATAGGGTTCCGTAGTAGGTTGTACTTTTAAAAAAGAAATAGTTATTTTAATATTATGTAGTGTAATATTGTATTATATTTTTTTTCAGCTGCATGCCATTTACGCTATGGTAGTCAGAAGAAGAAGACGTTAAAAAGGGATAGATGTAAACAAAATACTTAATAGGTAAGCTTGATTTTTGCAACATTGCATATTCAGGTACCTTACCAGAGGAGAGGAGAGGAAACTAAGATCTTTCATTACGCATTAAAACTTGTTAAATATTTGTTTAATATTCAACTTTTTTTATTATATCCTTTACATATTGAAAAATTTAGTTTGTTTTCAATTTTACTTTTCTCACTTTTCAGTAAAATTAAAAATATTTAGTATTATTAATAAAACATATTATTTTCATAAATTAGATAAATCCCACTTAGCCATGATAACCTTTTCATTTACACCAGCGAATATTAATATTCCAAAATAAATAAATTAAACAAATATACAGAACTAAAGTAAATAAATCAGTTTCTTCCTTGTCAGTTACACAAATATTAAAAAGAGCAAAAAAAGGTAAATAAATAACGGCGACAAGTAAATATAATTTCATATAAAGTCACTCATTTCGCCGGGATTACAAATAACGTTGAGTTACACGAATGATAGTCCATCGTGGATTGTTGATACAAAAATGTTTGTTCGCATCTTTTATAGATGCATCTTATGCATCTCTATTTGTGACGGAAATAGAAGGCAATTAGACCGGAAATACACAATTGTAGGGAGGACATTGGAAATATTTCACCTATGTTTTTTTTATTTGGTTGGTATGGTTAACACATTTTTGAATATCTATATCTAGTACTAAGTATAGAAAAACACTTTAAAAAATAGAAAAATATCTACATTTAGATTATGTCGAAAAATTACTTATTTTTTATCTGTAACTTTAATAATATTTTAGTTAACTTTAAACAATAAACAGAAATACGTGGCCATGCACTATTTAAAGCAAATAATAGAATAAAACTATCTTTTAATTACGATTTTTATTAAATTTATTTATTTTAATTAACTACCATTGGCCATAGCTTCTGAATGTTAGCTCAATTTAATTATATTTTATCCAAATAAGTACGGAAAATGTGTGGTAGTTGCCAAGGAAAGGAGCATGTTTTCAAAATCTTGAAAACCATTTGATAATACGTAATAAATATAGTTTTTTAAGACTGTTTATAGTCTCTCGTTGACGATATACAATATTTTTTGCAAATATCTTCTGTTACGTTAAGTTACAAAAGTTGAGAAGTTATAATTATTTAAATATCTAAATAAATTTCTAAGTAAAAATAGAAGTTTGTAAATAAGCGTAGTTCAATCTTTTTTGAATAAAAATAAAGTAAATATGCATAAAAACAATAAATTATGTATATATTTTTTGAACAATTGAAAAAAATAAAATGGACAAAAATTAAACAATGTCTCGTAGCGAATTTTCTTTTAACTTATCAATTAAAACGACAGCTTGAAAGTTGAACAGATTTCTGAATATTTAAGCTTTTTAATTCTACTAGTCTTAGATTACGCAAAACTGTAAAAATTAAGTGGTTATGTATTGTCAATACAACTTTTCTTTTACATTTACACTATATCTCGAATATAGTAGCGTAGATGAAGAGAACTTATTACTAAGGTATTACGTTTTTAAAGTCTCTTGGACGAACTTTGTCGTCTGCTGTGCTTTGTTATGATTAGGAATGGAACCCACAACCGTTTACTCTTCAGTTCATTTTTATGCCTATGGACCACAGCAGCTTTATATTATTTATATTATTTTTAAAATGTTAATTACAGTATTCAGTTAATATTTCAATGTTAAGGAAGAAAAATATTTATTTAGAAAATATATTAAAATTTGAATATAAATGTTTAGAATTTCGCTACGTTATTTTTTATACGTTCCTTCTTCCTTCTTTATAATTTTTACTTTTTAAAACGAAACAAACTTATATTTTTTTTACATATTTTACTTGAGATATCTATTACGAGAACGTAATTTAGAAAAACATGTTACTATCAGACCGTGAAATTGAATCAAGCTCTGTCTACTTGAAATCATTACGTCATGTCACATATTATGAAGAGATGATATTTTTTGTCATAATAAATGAATAATGTTGAGAAAACGCCAAGATAGGCTTTTTGATTGTGAGTATATCAATTGGTAGTAATATAGATATGATACTTTTTTAGCTTTACGATGTATCCTATATTCAGCAGGATAGAGGGAACCTGGGAACCTGTGAACCCAGTGTTAAGACAATCCATTTCCATGAGGACAAGTGTCTTCCGAGCCGCTCCCCACTTTCCGTCAAATTCCGGTTGCATTGCGTGTTGAGTGGTGAAACTTTACGCTATGAAATACATTATATTACGTTCATAATTTCTATGAAAACCACCGTACCTGTGATCAGAGATAACTCTGGCACTTACAATCAATCTATTTCCCTTTAACCACACGACTGTAGCCGCTAATAAAAGCTAGTCATTTCCAAAATCTCTAAAACTAAACGTCACTACAATTAAAAAACTACAGACTTCAAAGTACTTTAAATAAATTACTGTAAGCAAATATTAATGTAGTCACTCTCAATTGTTTACACCTGTACAATTTGAAAACATAAAAAATTGTTGAACAAGTAATTTTTCAAAACATCGTTTACATAATGACGTAAAAGCTATTCAGTGAAGTGCACTGACACTCCAGTAGTGGAGTTACTAAGTGTTAGACGCCTCGTTCTACGCAAAGAGTGCAGTCCTCGTGAATGCCGCGCCAGACTCGGAACAAGCTCGAAATTTTGTTATCGTTGTAAATGTGAAATTGAATGAAGGAATTTAAATTTGAAACCGGAAATGTGTCGTTTGTTTTGACATTATGTCGAGTTAATACGTTGTTAGGAAATGAAATGCTACTTGTATGTACAAAAGTATGTAGCGGAAATGATGAATATTTTAATTTTTATGAATAAAAAGTAAAATATTTTACGCTGCTATATGCGGGATACAGCACATAACAAGGTAGTCAGAGAGATCTTGGAAACCTAGTGTTAAGACACTCCATTTCATTCCCTATTTTAACCTTATTTGCGTATTGAGAGACGGACCTCATCGCCGCTTTTTGTATATATATTTAATTTGAAATATATATGTTAATATACATATGTTTATATGTATGCAAATACAGACAACAAGTTTTTAATTGATCGTTTGTAGTTCAGTATCATGTAAATAACTATCTACGTTTGAATAAACACTGTTAGTTTGCAATCACAAAAATACATTTTAATTTTATTTGTTTCTTTTGTTAATAATTAAAAACAAAATAAAATTTACCGAACCAATTGATGATAACATGATGCAAACATCATTCGAAAGTCTTAAAAATTTCAGTCAAGTTTAGTTTTCAATTCTTTGTTTAGGTTAAATTTACTCGCAGTAAAAGCGGGTGAAGCCACGAGTGGGTCGCTAGTATATAAATAAAAGAACGGAAGACCACTACATCTTCTATTAATCTTTAACGTATGGAAACGACAAGAAAGTACAAGAAGTAGCAAATGAAGATCTGTAGAAGTACTGACACAAAGTTTTTTATAATTAATATTATATTGTAACAAAGGCTTTAACTAGTTCCATGGCACATCATTGTTATACAGAGCTAAAGAAAAACGTGACCATCTTTATGTTGATGGTTTTAAGGTGAGTGGTACACTAAAACATAGAACACTTTATAAAATGGCGGGATAGGCAAAGAGAATTAGAGAACCTATTGTTTAGACAATCCGTTACATATTTCACTTTCTGTCCAATTTGAAGTGTTGTTTTTTGAGTGGCGGAACTCAACGCTACGCTTTGCCTTGATATCGGACTGAAGAAATATAAATATTGAATATTTCATTTCTTCGAGTGGAAAAAGAGCCTACAACCTGTCGCGCTTACAGACGCACGCGTTATATCTACGAGCTGCGAGATAGCCCCGACACACATAGGACTACTTACTGTAAAATTACAGTGCAAACAAAATGTATGTAACATTTTCTAAATATAGACATTTAGTATAATTATTATTACTGTACTTTACCTTAATAAATAAGTCACACCACTGACGGCAACTGCGTCATGATGTCTCAAAAATAAAAATTTGGTATAGTATGGTATGGTTTTATAATTTTCAGTTCTGAGCAAAATTTACAAAATAATTCATTGATTTTGACAAGAAAATGAGTAAATTTTGACATAATAAATAAAAAAATGTTGATATAAGCATTCAGTGTCACGGAGCCTTAATCAAGTCTCAGCGGTAGCGACCTAAATGTCTAGTTATTAATGAGACAAGTTTTAATTGTGCTGGCATAGTACGGTTTTGTTACGTGGTTTATTGGCACTTTGGATTATTTAAGTTAACGGAACTTGTTGTTGATACAATTTTTGTGAAGTGAACTCTTATGGTGTTTGAAATTTGTTTTAGAAAAGAAAATTACAGCGTCTGACTAGATATTCCATGATTCATAAATAATATACAATCACCAATATTTGTATACAAGAACAAACAAACATACGAAAAGTAAATACTTTTTATTTTATATATTGTTTAATGTAATACATAAAATCAAAAAATATAAAACTATAATTTTAAAGGCATAAGAGAGAATGAAAAAGCTGATTCACACTGTTAACTGTACGTGTGACAGAATTCAGAGGGAAAATAATTTTAGAACACTTCGATTGTCTTCGTTATCACCTGACTTTCAAGACAATAAGTATATAGTTCTAGAAGCATCGAACTCACCAGAAAGTGGGTAAAGGATCGGAGTGTCTTAACGATATGTTCCCAAATTTCCTCTGCCTACCTTGCCATGTGCAGAATATAGCGTAAAGCGTGAATAAATAACTAAGAAACATACATATATTCATACAGTATCTTAATTATAATTTAGTCACGGACAGTCTACCTGTGACCACAAATTGATGTACGAATAAATTGTTCAATATCTTATAATCAAAAATGAAAACAACTTAAATATAAAATACCAAATTCGTGTAAAATAGTTTTATTTAAAAAAAAAATAGATTTGTACTAAAATTATTATAAAAATAATAGACTTGTTAATAGTCTTGTAGAAATCTCTAATATATACAAGCATATCGTCCCTTATATTATTAGTTACATAACAATTACATAAGTCGTTTTATATCTGCAACATTAAGTTATTGTCGATTGGAGATGTATATCAAACCAAATTTTCGTAATTTGTAAAATTTTACTTTTCTGTTTCAATATGAAGAAATTTGCGGCTGAGGCCTATCAAATGTTCTCATATACTTAGTATTTCGTGTCGTGAACGTGTTCATGTTCTGTATTTCGTGGAACCAGCTCAGCGTATCTTATTATGAGCTGTTTAAACTGTTAAAACAGTCACTGGATCGATATCCTCAGTAAATGCGTTTAAGCCGAGCATTGAAAGACAAACGGCCTCAATACGCCGAGAGACACGAAAAAGGGATTTTGCAGTACTACAGTGCTCAACATTGTGTGGCAAAAGAGATTGAAACATGCTTAGAAATGTTGAATGGAATAATGATATGTCACGTACTTTACTCTCCAGAGGCTGCTCAGAAATCAGTAAATAAATAGGTGATTCACCAATTTAAATGAATTATCTAAGAACTATAAATTCCAAATAAAATAACAGAAGTGAACTTTTGTCTATTTTTTAAATAAATATATTAGGATTACCTAATAGAACTTATGAAAATATGCCAACTGACAAACCAGGTCAAATAAATAAAAAAAAAACTGTCTCTAAAGTGAATATTAGTACAAACACTTAACAACTGAGCCATTATAGGCAATCAAATTAAAAACCAAGAGGAACACAACTAATAAATAAACCCTGACATTCAGCACCCATAAAAATGAATCTAAATAAAAAAAGTGCGAGTCTGATTAAGAAGAATAGGGTTCCGTAGTAAGTTGTACTTTTAAAAATGAAATAGTTATTTTAATATTATGTAGTGTAATATTGTATTATATTTTTTTTCAGCTGCATGCCATTTACGCTATGGTAGTCAGAAGAAGAAGACGTTAAAAAGGGATAGATGTAAACAAAATACTTAATAGGTAAGCTTGATTTTTGCAACATTGCATATTCAGGTACCTCACCACATCTTTTTACCAGAGGAGAGGAGAGGAGACTAAGATGTTTCATTACGCTTTAAAACTTGCTAAATATTTGTTTAATATTCAACTTTTTTATTGTATCCTTTACATATTGTAAAATTTAGTTTGTTTTCAATTTTACTTTTCTCACTTTTTAGTAAAATTATAAATATTTAGTATTATAAAGAAAACATATTAATTTTCGTAAAATTAGATAAATCGCACTGTGTCATGATAACTTCTTAATTTACACCAGCGAATATTAATATTCCAAAATACCTAAATTAAAAAAATATACATAACCAAAATAAATAAATCAGTTTCTTCCTTGTCAGTTACACAAATATTACGGAGAGCAAAAAAAGGTAAATAAATAACGGCGACAAGTAAACATAATTTAATAATTACGAGTGGAAGAGTCAAGTTGTTAGTAATGGCAACACGCATGGGCAGACTCGACCGGATTTAAAACCGAACATTTAAAACCGAAGTTAAGTAGTGGCCTTGGCCACTGCGTTTCGCATTGGGTAATGCCGGGCCCCGGTGCCCATACACCTTACAGATCGGCAACGCTCCTGTAGCTCCTCTGGTGCTACACGGGGCCGTGGGCGGCGGTGATCACTTACCATCAGGTGACCCGCACGCTCGTTTGCCGTTTCTTTTCCATAAAAAAAAAAAAAAAAAATCATATAAAGTCACTCATTTCGCCGGGATTACAAATAACGTTGAGTTACACGAATAGTAGTCCGTCGTGGATTGTTGATACGAAAATGTTTGTTCGCATCTTTTATGGATGCATCTTATGCATCTCTATTTGTGACGGAAATAGAAGGCAATTATACCGGAAATACACAATTGTAGGGAGGACATTGGGGAAATTTTGCCTGTGTTTTTTTTATTTGGTTGGTATGTTTAAAACATTTTTGAATATCTATATCTAGTACTAAGTGTAGAAAAACACTTTAAAAAATAGTAAAAATATGTATATTTAGATTATGTCGAAAAATTACTTATTTTTTCTGTAACTTTAATAATATTTTAGTTAACTTGAAACAATAAACAGAAATACGTGGGCTGCACTATATATCGTAGTATAATAATGTTTAAAGCAAATAATAGAATAAAACTATCTTTTAATTACGATTTTAATTAAATTTATTTATTTTAATTAATTAATTTTTGGGCATAGCTTCTTAATGTTAGCGCAATGTAATTATATTTTATCTAAATAAGTACGAAAAACTGGTACGTGGTAGTTGCCAAGGAAAGGAGCATGTTTTCAAAATCTTAAAAACCATTTGATAATACGTAATAATTATAGTTTTTTAAGAATGTTTATTGTCTCTCGTTGACGATATACAATATTTTTTGCAAATATGTTCTGTTGCGTTAAGTTACAAAAGCTAAGAATTTATAATTATTTCAATATCTAAATAAATTTCTAAGTAAAAATAGAAGTTTGAAAATAAGCTTAGTTCAATCTTTTTTGAATAAAAATAAAGTAAATATGCATAAAAACAATAAATTATATATTTTTTGAACAATTGAAAAAAGTAAAATGGACAAAAATTAAACAATGTCTCGTAGCGAATTTTCTTTTAACTTATCAATTAAAACGACAGCTTGAAAGTTGAACAGATTTCTGAATATTTAAGCTTTTTAATTCTACTAGTCTTAGACTACGCAAAACTGTAAAAATTAAGTGGTTATATATTCTCAGTACAACTTTTCTTTTACATTCACACTATATCTCGAATATAGTAGCGTATATGAAGAGAACTTATTACTAAGGTATTACGTTTTTAAAGTCTCTTGGGCGAACTTTGTCGTCTGCTGTGCTTTGTTATGATTAGGAATGGAACCCACAACCATTTACTCTTCAGTTCCTTTTTGTGCGTATGGACCACAGCAGCTTTATATTATTTATATTATTTTTAAAATGTTAATTACAGTATTCAGTTAATATTTCAATGTTAAGGAAGAAAAATATTTATTTAGAAAATATATTAAAATTTGAATATAAATGTTTAGAATTTCGCTGCGTTATTTTTTATACGTTCCTTCTTCCTTCTTTATAATTTTTACTTTTTAAAACGAAACAAACTTATATTATTTTTTACATTTTTTTACTTAAGATATCTATTATGAGAACGTAATTTAGAAAAACATGCTACTATCAGACCGTGAAATTGAATCAAGCTCTGTCTACTTGAAATCATTACGTCATGTCATATATTATGAAGAGATGATATTTTTTGTCATAAGAGATGAATAATGTTGAGAAAACGCCAAGATAGGCATTTTGGTTGTAATATAGATATTACATTTTTAGCTTTACGATATATTTTGTATATAGCAGGATAGACAATCCATTTTTATTAAGACAAGTGTCTTCCGTTCCATTGCCCACTTTCCGTCAAACTCTGGTGGCATTGCGTGTTGAGTGGTGAAACTTTACGCTGCCAAATACATTATATTACTTTCATAATTTCTATGAAAACCACTGTACCTGTGGTTATAGATAACTCGAGCACTTAGAATCAGTCATGTATCACACACAACTCTTAGCTATTTCCCTTTAACCACACGACTGTAGCCGCTAATTAAAGCTAGTCATTTACAAAACACCTAAAACTAAACGTCACTACAATTAAAAAACTACAGACTTCAAAGTACTTTAAATAAATTACTGTAAGCAAATATTAATGTAGTCACTCTCAATTGTTTACACCTGTACAGTTTGAAAACATTAAAAATTGTTGAACAAGTAATTTTTCAAAACATCGTTCACATAATGACGTAAAAGCTATTCAGTGAAGTGCACTGACACTCCAGTAGTGGAGTTACTAAGTGTTAGACGCCTCGTTCTACGCAAAGAGTGCAGTCCTCGTGAATGCCGCGCCAGACTCGGAACAAGCTCGAAATTTTGTTATCGTAGTAAATGTGAAATTAAATGAAAGAATTTAAATTTGAAACCGGAAATGTGTCGTTTGTTTTGACATTATGTCGAGTTAATACGTTGTTAGGAAATGAAATGCTTGCTACTTGTGTTTATATTTGTATGTACAAAAGTAAGTAGCGGTAATGATAAATATTTTAATTTTTATGAATAAAAAGTAAAATATTTTACGCTGCTATGCTGCTAAGGTAGTCAGAGAGATCTTGGGAACTTAGTGTTAAGACACTCCATTTCATCCCCTGCTTTAACCTTATTTGCGTATTGAAAGACGGACCTCATCGCCACTTTTTGTATATATATTTAATTTGAAATATATATGTTTATATACATATGTTTGTATGTATGCAAATACAGACAATAAGTTTTTAATTGTAAATCACGGGTAGACTCCCGTGACCACGGACTACTGTAAAGTGTTCTAAACGTCGGGTTTCCAAAAATGTTTAAAATTCAATATACGAGATTAATCCGTTTAAAAGTGTTTCATTTAAAATGTGTAACAATCGCGAAAATCGAAGATACTATTAAGTTTTTAATTGATTGTTTGTAGGTCAGTATCATGTAAATATCCTATCTACGTTTGAAAAAAACACTGTTAGTTTGCAATCACAAACGTACATTTTAATTTTATTTGTTTCTTTTGTTAATCATTAAAAACAAAATAATATTTATCGAACCGATTGATGATAACATGATGCAAAAATCATTCGAAAGTCTTAAAAATTTCAGCCTAGTTTAGTTTTCAATTCTTTGTTTAGGTTAAATTTACTCACAGTAAAAGCGGGTAAAGCCACGAGCGGGTCGCTAGTATATAAATAAAAGAATGAAAAGACCACTATATTTTCTATCAATCTTTAATGTATGTATGGAAACGACAAGAAAGTAGATACGCAAATGAAGATTTATAGAAGTACTGACACAAAATTTTTTATAACTAATATTATATTGTAACAAAGGCTTTAACTAGTTCCATGGCACAGCATTGTTATACAGAGCTAAAGAAAAACGTGACCATCTTTATGTTGGTTTTAAGGTGAGTGGTACACTAAAACATAGAACACTTTATACAATGGCAGGATAGGCAAAGAGAATTAGAGAACCTATTGTTTAGACAATCCGTTACATATTTCACTTTCTGTCCAATTTGAAGTGTTGTTTTTTGAGTGGTGGAACTCAACGCTACGCATTGCCTTGATATCGGACCGAAGAAATATAAATATTGAATATTTCATTTCTTCGAGTGGAAAAAGAATCTACAACCTGTCGCGTTTACAGACGCACGTGTTATATCTACAAGCTGCGAGATAGCCCCGACACACATAGGACTACTTACTGTAAAATTACATTGCAAACAAAATGTATGTAACATTTTCTAAATATAGACATTTTGTATAATAATTATTACTGTACTTCACCTTAATAAATAAGTCACACCACTGGCGGCAACTGCGTCATGATGTCTCAAAAATAAAAATTTGGTATGGTATAGTATGGTTCTATAATTATGGAGTTCTGAGCAAAATTTACAAAATAATTAATTGGTTTTGACAATAAAATGAGTAAATTTTGACATCATAAATAAAAAAATGTTGATATAAGTATTCAGTGTCACGGAGCCTTAATCAAGCGGTAGCGACCTAAATGTCTAGTTATTAATGAGACAAGTTTTAATTGTGCTGGCATAGTACGGTTTTGTTACGTGGCTTATTAGCACTTTGGATTATTTAAGTTAACGGAACTTGTTGTTGATACAATATTTGTGATGTGAACTCTTATGGTGTCTGAACTTTGTTTTGGAATGGCAATTGCAGGGTCTGATTGGAAATTTGATGATTCAAAAATAATATACAATCACCAATATTTGAATAAACAATAACAAACAAACATACTAAAAACAAATATTTTTATTTTATATATTGTTAAATGTAATACATGAAATAAAAACATATTAAACAATAATTTCAAAGGAATAAGACGGAATAAAAAAGTTAACAGTGTGAGTTAACTTTACGTGTGGCAGAATTCAGAGGGAAAATAATTCTAGTACACTTCGATTGTCTTCTTCTTCACCTGACTTTCAAGACAATAAGTATATAGTTCTTGTTACTAGAAGCGTCGAACTCAGCAGAAAGTGGGTAAAGGATCGGAGTGTCTTAACGATATGTTCCCAAGTCTGCCTACCTTGCCATGAGCAGAATATAGCGTAAAGCGTGAAAAAATAACTAAGTAAACATACATATATTCATACAGTATCTTTATTATAATTTAGTCACGGACAGTCTACCTGTGACCACAAATTGATGTACGAATAAATTGTCCAATATCTTATAATCAAAAATGAAAACAACTAAAATATAAAATACCAAATTCGCGTAAAGTAGTTTTATTTATAAAAAAAAAATTTGTACTAAAATTATTATAAAAATAATAAACTTGTTAATAGTCTTGTAGAAGTCTCTAATATATACACACATATCGTTTCTTAGTTACATAACAATTATATAAGTCGTTTTATATCTGTAACATTAAGTTATTGTCGATTGGAGATGTATATGCAAACCAAATTTTCGTAATTTGTAAAATTTTACTTTTCTATTTCAATATGAAGAAATCTGCGGCTGAGGTCTATCAAATGTTTTCATATACTTACCATTTCGTGTCGTGAATGAGTTCATGTTCTGTATTTCATGGAACCAGCTCAGCGTATCGTATTATGAGCTGTTTAAACTGTTAAAACAGTCACTGGATCGATATCCTCAGTAGAAGCGTTTAAGCCGAGCATTGAAAGACAAACGGCCTCAATACGCCGAGAGACACGAAAAAGGGATTTTGGAGTACTACAGTGCTCGACATCGTGTGGCAAAAGTGATTGAAACATGCTTAGAAACGTTGAATTGGATAATGATATGCCACGTACTTTACTCTCCAGAGGCGGCTTCGAAATCAGTAAATAAATAGTTGATTCACCAATTTTAATGAAATACCTAAGAGGTATATCAATATATCTTCCCGTGCGATTCGTATATTGCCCGAAAAATGGAAAGAAATTCCTTCAGTTACCAGTTTATGTACCTGTATTTTTATGATAATTTACAAAAAATATCAGAACTATAGTTATGAAATGATGTGCTTAATTTTGAATTATATTTAAGGTACAACTAAGAAAACATTTCTTGAATATTTATTTGTATGTTTCAGATAGAGTGTATTTAACCTTAAGCCCAAAGTTTGAGCATAAATATATTAGCATCACCTAACACAAAGTAGGGCAATATGCCAATTGACAAACCAGGGTAAATAAATAAAAAGATCGTATCTAAAATGAATATTAGTAAAAAAGCTTAACAACTAAGCCATTATAGTGCACAGTACATGTAATTGAATTGAATAGACGTTGAGGCAATCAACTTAAAAACTAAGAGGAACACAACAAATAAATAAACCCTGACATTCAGCACCCATAAAAATGAATCGAAATGAAAAAAGTGTGAGTCTGATTAAGAAGAATAGGGTTCCGTAGTAGGTTGTACTTTTAAAAAATAAATCGTTATTTTATGTCTTTTTTTCAGCAGTATGTCACTTTCGCCATGGTAGGCAGAAGAAAAAGACGTTAAAAAGGGATAGATGTAAACCTAAACCTCGATAGGCAAGATCGATTTTTGCAACATTGCATATTGAGGTAACCCTCCACATCTTTTTACCAGAGGACAGGAGAGGGAACTAAAATGTTTTATTACCTTATAAACATTAAACTTGCTAAATATTTGTTTAATATTCATTTTTTTTATTATTTATTGAAAACTTTATTTGTTTACCAATTCACTTTTCTAACTTTTTAGTAAAATTATAAATATTTATTATTAATAAAACATATTAATTTTCGTAAAATTAGATAAATCCCAGTGAGCCATGATAGCCTCTTCATATAAGCCAGCGGTTATTAATATTTTAAAATACCTAAATTAAACAAATATACAGAACCAAAATAATTAAATCAGTTTTTCCTTGTCAGTTACACAAATATTACGAAAAGCAAAAAAAGGTAAATAAATAACGGCGACAAGTAAACATAATTTCATATAAAGTCACTCATTTCGCCGGGATTACAAATAACATTGAGTTACACGAATAATAGTCCGTCGTGGATTGTTGATACGAAAATATTTATTCGCATCTCTTATGATGATTAAATGAAAAAAATATCTTTGTAAGTATTGTTTACATAAATTTGTATATGTTTTTTATAAAATATTTATTGACATAATATCTGATTTTTTTAAGCCTTTTGTAGCGCAGAGGCACAAACTGTGTGACTGTAAACACGACAGGTTGTGGGTTCGATCCCAAATTCGGATAAACTATTTTATATTTAAATTTCTTCGCTCTGGTAGAAAGTAAGTTTCAAGAATCCCTCTGCCTATTCTGCCCTGCGGAGATCAGGAAACCTATTCTTAAATACTCTGCTCATATTAGGACGCTTCAATTCCCACTTTTCGCCATATGTTAAAGCATTGGTTGTTTAGAAATATCATTATATTTTACAAATTGTTTTCCACATAAAAAAACGGACGCAATAGTAATTGCTTAAAACATTCTCGCTTGTTTCATTAACTTTTAAAATAACATTAACTTTAAAATTGACTAGACGGAAATAGAAGGCAATTAGACTGGTAAGCTTAAGCTTAGCTTAGCTTTATTAATATTACACATAACTTAAAACGATACACAAGACTACGTTGGTATGTAGTAATATAATAGTATATAATAATATTTTAAGCAAATTAGAGAATAAAAATCTCGGAGTTATTAAAATAAATTTTGTTTAATTAAGTAGTTTTGGGCACACCTTCTGACTGTTCGTGTAATATAATTTAAAAAGAAGTAGAGAAAACGGGGTTTTAGTTCCCAAGGAAAGAGGCATGTTTTCAAAATCGTGAACCCCTTTTGATTGTAAGTAATAATTATAATTTTTTAAGACTGTTACTGTCCCCCATTGACGATATACGATATTTTGCATATATCTTCTGTAGTTACAAAAGTTGAGAAGTTATAATTATTGATATATCTATAAATAAATTTCTAAGTAAAAATAGAAGTTTATAACTAGGAGTAGTTGAATCTTTTTTTTAATAAAATAACGTAAATACGCATAAAAACAATAAATTATATATTTTTTGAACAATTGAAAAAAGGAAAATGGACAAAAATTAAACAATCTCTCGTAGCGAATTTTCTTTTAACTTATCAATTAAAACGACAGCTTGAAAGTTGAACAGATTTCTGAATATTTAAGCTTTTTAATTCTACTAGTCTCAGACTACGCAAAACTGTAAAAGTTAAGTGGTTATGTATTGTAAATACAACTTTTCTTTTACATTCACACTATATCTCGAATACAGTAGCGTAGATAAAGAGAACTTATTACTAAAGTATTACGTTTTTAAATTTTCAATACATTTTGTTTTAAGTGGTGGGACTCCACGGCGAACTTTGTCGTCTGCTGTGCTTTGTTATGATTAGGAATTGAACCCACAACCGTTTACTCTTCAGTTCCTTTTTGTGCCTATGAACCACAACAGCTTTATATTATTTTTTTATTTTTAAAATGTTAATGCACTCAGCTTCACGCTGTATCCCGCACATGGCAGGGTAGGCAGAGGGAACTTGTGAGCCTAGTGTTAAGATACTCCGTTCTACTTACGTTCCTCACTTTCTGCCTAATTTGAGGCATTGCGTGTTGAGTGGCGGAACTTAACACCGCGTTTTGCCTTAGTACCAGAGCGAAGAAATGAAAACATTAGATATATAAATTGAACATTTTAAATATTTTATTTCCTCGAGTAAGGATTGAACCCACCACCTGCCGGTTACAGTAACAAGCTTGTGACAATGCACCACGACAGACCTCAACAATCTACACGTTTGAAAAAAGTACTTATTTAGAAAAAATATAAAAATTTGAATGTAAAGGGTAAATTTCGCTACGGTAAATTTTTTATACGTTTTCTTAATAAAGCCTTGTATATAATTTTTACTTTTTAAAATGAAACAAACTTATATTATTTGTTACATATTTTACTTAAGATATCTATTACGAGAACGTAATTTAGAAAAACATGCTACTATCAGACCGTGAAATTGAATCAAGCTCTGTCTACTTGAAATCATTACGCCATGTCATATATTATGAAGAGATGATATTTTTTGTCATAAGAGATGA